>OU342742.1:167310131-167531196 GCA_910589775.1 Avena eriantha | reverse complement strand
TCATAGATAAGTATAACTAAAGTACCTTCTTTAATTTGACTAAATATCTGAACTAGTAACTAGTGCAATATTCATGGAATGGTTAATAAAACTGCCAACGGATGGGTTGTTCGTCCGCTTTCTCGTTGGTAAGCGAGAAGGAGGATGGATCTGTTACTTTATACTGTTATAACTGTTTTCTAATTAACGGACATCCGTCTATCATTGGTTAGGCGGATGGTTAGCGAGTATCTATAGACTTGTTAGTTATTATCTTTTGCTGTAATTGCGTCACCCCAGGTTATGTCCCCTTTAGAGGCATAAAGACTTGCTGAGTATCCCTAGGGTCTCACACGATAAATTGTTTGATTCAGATGAACAGGTGTATTCGCAAGATGGATACTGGGTGGAGGAGACAGATGATGTTGGCACCGATCACTCGGTGTAGAGATTCCGGGGATGGGGATCCGTGAGATCTGTGGGCGAGATGTGCTTATTTATGTGGCATCTTAGCCGATTTGCTTCTTATCCGTACTCGGATCTTGTTTCCCGCTTCCGCTTGATACTCTGTTGATTGATGTATGAGGAGCTATCCTACACTATTATCTCTATCTAGTATATTTGGCTCTTTCCGTATGGCGTTACAATATTTCTATTTCTTTTAGATGGTATGGCTCTGAGAACAGTTGTAAGGTAGCTTGCATACATACTCACTTGTGTATGTATTTGATCTCTTCGCCTGTTGCCTACGCCGCTCGCTCTTATCCCGATGTTCTTGGAAGTGGTTAGGGCGGCCGACGGGCCTACACGTGGGTGGCCCCTGGGCCCCCACTGTACTTCTTTAACCACTTTTGGTTCATCCAGGCTTGAACTTAGAGCGTAGGGTCCGAGGTTGTTATAATTGGTATCAGAGCCATCCCGCCCTTCAGGGTCTCAGCCAAATGGTCGTTGTCAGTCTAGCAAATATTTTGGTAGCTATGTATACTAGGGAAAAACAAAAACGTGAGAGTAGGACTGCTTCCACTTTTCTCCTTACCCACCCACCCACCCTTTTTTGGTAAGGAAGTGTAACATTTTCACTCCTCTTCTAAAATTCAAACTAGGATTCACGTGTTCGGGGTTCCGTAGTACCATAGGTTGTGTGAGTGTGTGTAATTCCTTGTCTATCTATTGCATCCAACTTGTTGTCGCTATCTGCCTTTGGTTATCAACTTTTGGTACATTCCATACCGACTAGGCTTTTGTAAACTGACACGATCTATCTGATTCGTTGTAAACGACGCAATCTATCTTACTCTTTGTTATCCGACGCTATCTTGTTTGGGGTGTTTGTTTTCCGTAGTTGCTAACCTTTAGGTTCATCTTAAGAAGGAAGGGAGTTGGGATATGTGTTTTAATTATTCATGTGCAGAGTAATGATTTGAGTGCGGGATGGAGTCGCGACCATACCACTACTTTTATCATTAGCTCTTGTATATTGAATTGGTAGAGTTACTAATCTTGATTCGTTAAGTGGTTTTGCGCATATAGTGGTATTTTAATGCCGAAAATTGCGGAATTTTTTTCTTTGATAGCTTTGTGTACCACACTCCTTGTTTCAGTCGTGTGTGATATGCTTACTATCTTCTAGGTGCTTTGAACTTTGTTGATATTTTAATATCATCTTAGTAATTTGTATCCTTTAATCTTGGTTAATTCCATTTTGGTACTATTAGTGGATTATTATTATTCTCCATATAGTACTAACTTGAGTTTTATATCAATCACAGGATGGCACCACCACGTCGTACTGAGGAGGACATACCACCTGAACTGGGGGCTGCGTTGTCAAGTATTGCTAATACCTTGGGAGCAATGCAACAGAACCAGCAAATTTGAAGAAAGTGTCAGGAGGAATGAGTTTGTTTCGCTACCTCCTCCTCCCAAGCGAGGAGACATCAAGGGATTTCTGAAGTTTAACCCCGCGCCACTTTGAGGTGTCTGATCAGCCACTGGATGTTGATGATTGGCTTCGTGAGATGTCAAGGTTGCTGATGACTGCTGATGTTCCAGAGCAAGAATGGGTAAAATGTGCCACTCACCTTCTGAAGGGAGACGCAACTCTATGGTGGGAGAATTACCTGAAGGCAAACCACTCTGGTTTTCAGCCTACTTGGGAGCAGTTCACCGGGGCTTTCAAAGAGCAATATCTGTCAGAAATTGTCATGGAAAGGATGAAGGAAGTGTTTCTCAACCTCAAGCAGGGCAATGACAATGTCAATACCTATATCAGAAACTTCATGAATCTTTCTCGGTATGGTGGCGATGAGATCTCTGATGACAAGAAGAAGCAAAAGAGG
Source organism: Avena eriantha (assembly GCA_910589775.1). Taxonomy (NCBI): domain Eukaryota; kingdom Viridiplantae; phylum Streptophyta; class Magnoliopsida; order Poales; family Poaceae; genus Avena; species Avena eriantha. The sequence goes on along the minus strand of OU342742.1, from coordinate 167,528,878 downwards.
TTCAGGCAAGGGCTCAATGCATCTATCAAATATGCAATCACTCATGCAAGGCCGAGGTCTTTCCTAGAACTCCAACATACAGCTCTACAGGAAGAAGCCAGTAGGCAAATGTTCGAGGAGTCCAAGAAACACAGCCGTGACGCAGTAAGCTCTTCAGCTATGACAGCTCCTTCTAAGCGTCGCGTGTGGGTTCCTAATACCGCACCATTGCTCCCAGCTCCACCAAGAACTCCAAGCTACGCAGCAAGGCCACCAAACTCCTTCACCGCTGCTCCTAGGGGCTACAACCACAACTACCCTAGAGCGCCTGGCGGAGTCCCTGGCTACGCTGCTCCACGTCCACCTGGTGCTTGTTACACTTGTGGGAACACTGGGCATCAACACTGGAATTGTCCCATGAACAACAAAGCTCTTCCTCCACCACCTCCAAGACCTGCAGCAAGTTCTTCTATGGTTCGTGCACCTCCACCTCGGGCTCTCAATATCAACACCAAGCCCGGGTCCACTGTTGCTCGTGCCAACTGTGTCAACGTCGCTCAAGCTGAACATGCACCTAGAGTTGTGATGGGTACGCTTCCCGTTAACTCAGTCCCTGCACGAGTTTTGTTCGATTCTGGTGCATCGCATTCTTTTGTTTCTCACAAGTTTGCAAATGAGCATGAGCTAACTATAGACCAACTACATAAAAAGTTAATGGTTCTTTCTCCCGGGGCAAGAATGCTATCTACAAAGATCAGTCATGGCAATCAAATTCTAATTGGTGGTTCTTCATTTCTGGCTTCCTTAATCATTCTCGGCAACTCTGACATTGATGTCATCTTGGGAATGGATTGGTTAACGGCAAATGCAGCTGTGATTGATTGTGCTGAACGCTCGGTTTCTCTAAAAATTCCGAAAGGCCATATAGTCTATTCTCCAAGTCTGACTCCTGCAATTCAGCTTTTCTCTTTGGCGGCTCTGAATGATGATGCTATGGATGCTATTCAGAGTGTTCCGGTGGTCTGTGAGTTCCCAGATGTTTTTCCTGAAGAGTTACCAGGTATGCCTCCTGACCGAGAGGTCGAGTTTGTGATTGAGCTTGAACCTGGAACCGCTCCTATCTCCAAGCGGCCTTATAAAATGGGTCCTGCTGAGTTGGCTGAACTCAAACGTCAGCTTGATGTACAAGAGAACTAGGGATTCATTCAGCACAGTACTTCTTCTTGGGGTAGCCCAACCATCTTTGTAAAGAAGCGAGACCGCACTGATAGACTTTGTGTTGACTATCGGGCTCTCAATGCAAAAACCATCAAGAATAAATATCCCCTTCCGTGGATTGATGATCTCTTCGATCAGCTAGCTGGAGCTGTGGTATTCTCTAAGCTTGACTTGAGAAGTGGTTATCATCAAATCAAGATTCGCAAGGAATATGTTCCCAAAACAGCTTTCACCACCCGCTATGGCCTATATGAGTACACGGTCATGTCTTTCGGTCTCACCAATGCACCTGCCACCTTCTCGAGGCTTATGAACTCGGTTTTCATGGAGTATCTTGATAACTTCGTCGTGGTCTATCTGGATGATATTCTAGTCTATTCTAAGTCGAAGGAAGAACATGAAGAACACCTTCGGTGTGTCCTAAACAAGCTTCGTGAGAACCGCTTGTATGCAAAGTTCTCCAAGTGTGAGTTCTGGCTGCCTGAAGTCACCTATCTTGGTCACGTCATCTCTGCTAAGGGCATTGCCGTCAACCCAGAAACTGTTCGGACAATTGTTGAGTGGCTTCCACCCAAAAATGTCAAAGAAGTCCGGAGTTTCCTTGGTTTGGCTAGTTACTGCTATCGCTTCGTTCAGAACTTCTCGAAGATTGCGAAGCCTCTTACCGATCTCCTCAAGAAAGGCAAGAAATACCTTTGGTCTCCTGCATGCCAAGCTAGCTTTGAAACACTCAAAGAGAAGCTCACTTCCACACCAGTCTTGATTCCTCTAGATACATCAAAGCCTTTCCCTATATTCTGTGACGCCTCCTTGCAAGGATTGGGTGCGGTCCTTATGCAAGAAAAACAAGTTGTTGCTTATGCCTCTCGACAGTTGAAGACGCATGAGATCAACTATCCTACACATGACCTCGAACTCGCAGCAGTTGGCTTTGCTTTGAAAGTATGGAGGCACTACTTGCTTGGCAACCGTTGTGAGATCTTTTCTGATCACAAGAGTCTGAAGTATATCTTCACACAACCTGATCTCAATCTTCGTCAGAGGAGGTGGATTGAAGCAATTAATGATTTCGATCTGACCATCAACTACACTCCTGGCAAAGCTAATGTCATGGCCAATGCTCTCAGCCGAAAAGTTTATGTCAACAACCTCATGGTGGAAGAACAACAGCCTCTCTTGTGCGAGGAATTCCGCTAGCTCAACCTTGAAATTTTGGATCAAGGGTATCTTCTGAATCTTCTAGCAACCCCTCTCTTGGAAGAAAAAGTTCGCTCCATCCAACTTGGTGATCCTTACACTAAAAACATCATCTCTAAGATTCAGCTTCCGAAGTATGCAACCTTTCCACCTTGATGACCAAGGCACTCTATTCTTTAAGCACCGGATGTTCAGTTCCAAAGTATCCGGGTTTGAGAGAGAAAGTTCTCAAAGAAGCTCATGATTCTGTTCTTTCTATCCACCGTGGCAGCACTAAGATGTACATGGACTTGAAAACACAGTATTGGTGGCCTGGATTGAAACGATATTGTGCCAAGTATGTCTTGGAGTGTGATGTCTGCCGCAGAGTTAAAGCTGAGAAACCTTCCGGTCTTCTACAACCATTGAAGCCTCCGGAATGGAAATGGGAGAAAGTAGAGATGGACTTCATAACTGGGTTTCCTAGGTCAGCAGAAGGGCAACAATGCAATCTTTGTTGTCATCGACAGACTTTCTAAAGTGGCTCACTTCTTTCCCGTCAAGGAAACAATTTCTACAATTTCAGTTGGTTGAGCTCTATATCAACAGAATTGTCTCTCTGTATGGGGTTCCTCTTGAGATTAGCTCAGACTGTGGAAGCATCTTCACTTCCAAGTTCTGGGGAAGTTTCCAAAATGCTTTGGGAACAAAGTTGAACTTCAGCACAGCTTACCACCCTCAGTCACAAGGACAAGTTGAAAGGATCAACCATATTCTGGAAGATATGCTCCGTGCTTGCGTCAATCTCTTTCGGCATGAAGTGGGAAGAATGCCTTCCTTATGCTTAGTTCTCTTACAAAAATAGCTTCCAGAAGAGTCTAAAGATGGCACCATTTGAGGTTCTCTATGGACGCAAATGCAGAACTCCGATTGGTTGGTCGGGCGCAGGTGAAAGAACATTGTTTGGCCCCGACATTGTAACTCAAGTGGAGGAGAAGGTTCACATCATTCTTGAAAACCTGAAGGTTGCTCAAAGTCGCCAGAAGAACAACTATGACAGAAAGCACACGGACATGGAGTATGTCCCTGGTGACCTCGTTTACCTTCGTGTCACTCCCATAAGAGGCACGCACCGGTTTGGTATCAAAGGAAAGCTGGCTCCTAGATACATCGGTCCTTTCAAAGTTCGTGGAAGAAGAGGAGAAGTCGCTTATGCTCTTGAGCTCCCTAAAAAACTCAAGGTCCATGATGTTTTCCATATCTCTCAACTCAAGAAGTGCTTCAAGGATCCCCGCAGGACCATGGACCATGAGCTTATCAATCTCCAAGAAGACCTGTCTTATCAAGAACACCCCACAAAAATCCTAAAAGTCGCAGAAAGAAAGACTCGCAACAAGTCTATCAAGTTCCGCAAGGTGCAGTGGTCGCACCATTCCATTGATGAAGCCACTTGGGAACGCGAGGATGAGCTCCTGTGCCAAGTATCCTAACCTCTTCGTGTCTTCTTCTTCTTCCTAGAATCTCGAGGGCGAGATTCCTGTTTAGTGGGGGAGAGTTGTAGCATCCCATCTGTCTAACATCTGTAATGCTACATGGTCTAATAATAAAATGCTACTTCCTACATATATTTGTTGCATCATAATTATATCATGCTCATGTCATCATGCCACATTGCATTTGAGCATCATATAAAACCCTTTTCATTTGGTTCTTATTTCATATGCATTATTAATTGTATTTGCCTCTTGATATATTGTATTTGGTACTTGATAAATGCTTGATGCCCAAGTTGAGTTGGGGGCATATCTTTTATTAACTCCACCACATTTCTTTGTCACCACCCCATAATTCCACCATCCAACTATATGTGAGCTTTGCATTTTATTTGGGTTCACCTCTAGCTCATGTGGGTTGGGATGGGTCCACTTACAATTCCACATGCTCCCATATATGCATCATGTTGTTTTCACATTATTGATATGTGGAGAGCCACATGGCCACCTTTGCATGCTATGTCAGTGGAATCCTTGTCAAGCTTGCATATGGTTTGTATTTGAATAAATGCTCATGTAAGAATATAACTTTGGCCATATTATGCCTAGTGGCTCACACACACAAGCTTGGCCACCTTATATTCATGCATGGTCTTTTATTTAGTCCATGTGGTAAACAAGCTCTCTTTTATTTTGTTGGTCCTTATTCCAAAATTCTTGGAATCTTGATTATATAAATGCCATGAGAAAGTCTAGTGGTTTTCACTACTAGAGAGGCATTTATTTAATTATGCATGGGCCATGCAAGGTCCTCTTCTTTTCTTCCTTTGGGTTTCTTTTGGTCCTGGAGGGAAGTTTGCTTGTGGAAATTCAAGCAATGAGTTTTCAAAATTCAAACCAAACCCTTTTGACCACCCTCTCCCTTTTCTTCTTTGATGCCCATTATTGCATGTGCATGCAATATAACCATCTCCTTCTTTTCTCCATATTTTCAATATTCTAGTGTTGCCCACCTATGTTTTTTTGGGGTTTTGTTTGAACAAATACTTTACAAACCTAGCAACCTAATCTCTATATCTACCACATCATCTCTCTTTTATCTCTCACCATGACCATGTATATGCATGTGGACATATACACCCACACCTACATCTACTCCTACACCTACACATACTTGTGTGTCTACACGTGAGTCTGTCTCTCCCATCTTTTCTTTCTTGGCAAGAACTCAACATCGTCCCCCCCCCTTCTCCTTTGGTAGTCTATTTTGCTCGGCACTTGGAGTACCTCTCTCTTTTATTCTAGCTCAAATCTGCCATCTCTCTCTCTCTAATCTACCTAGCTTAACCACCTAAACCGAAGAAAACCCAGCCCAAAACCCACCTACCCAGCCGAGCCTTGCCCCTTTTGGTTGCACCAGACCACCCCATTTCCCTCCTGGCGTCAACTAGCACAGCAGGCCGACGCTGCACGCCAGCCCGCTCGCAGCGCGCCCTCTCCCTAGCTGCGACCCGATCAGAACCAGCGCATGCCCTGTTCCTCTTCCCCGCGGCCTCACGTGCTCCTGCACCCTCGTGCCTCTGTTTTCCTCTCTCCCTCCAATAAATCATCGCAGCAGCAGCAGCCGTACGCCCTTCGCCCACCTAACCCTGAACAGGATCTGGAGGAGACCCCCTTCTTCCTCCCCAACCGCACCAAGCCTGGCCATGGCCGCTCTGGGCGCCACCTAAAACCCTAGCCAGGCTAGTTCCATCCGACGTTGACAAGACGGAGAAGAGGATCGTGGGAGTTGGGGAAGACTGCTGGGAGCTCCACTGCCGCTGTGTACGTGGAGGAGTAGCAGCCGACGCCGCAGGGCACGCCCAGGACGCCGGAACTGCTGGACACGGACACCGGCGCGCTGCTCGCCGCGCACTGCCCAGGACCCGCTGCTCCCCATCCTCGTTGTTCACCACCGTCTTTGGTACCTCCTCGGTGAGTCCCTTGGCACCATGGACATGCCTCCTCCTCCCTCTGGTCGCGCCTCGTCACCTGCCTAGCCACGCTCGCAACGCCGCTGCAAGCCCCGCCGATCGTCGCTCGCGTCGCGCAAGCAACAGCAGGAGCGAAACCCGCGCGCACCCTCTGTTCTTCTGCCGGTTCCGGTCGATGTGGTCCGCCTCCGCACGAACGTGCTGAACGGAAATTGTAGCCCGATCAATCCTCTTCAACTTTCCTTTTTACGGCAGGGCGAAATTCGCCGCCGTTCGGTCGCAATCATCGTCGCAACCTAGCCCGATCTCAGCCCGTTTTTTGAAAACTTTCCGTCAGTTTTAAACCGCTAGATCCCCTCTGTTCTTCTCCTCGCCCGTCCGCTGCATACCTCCATTGACAAAGCTCCAAACACCAAAGTTGTAGTCCAATGTTGGCTCTACAACTTTCGTTTTTGCAGCATCGCAAAATTCTCGACGGTTTGCTCGCCATCGTCGCCGGAAAACCGAACGAGCTGGTTGTTTTGCCTCTGAAAAATTCAGTTTCGTCAGATCCGATCTCGGCTTTTGCATAAAACCCCCCGGCAGATTTCGTCCATCACGGACAGGCCCCTCGCGCCCCAGCCTCGCCCACATGTCGCTCACCTGCTGGCTCGCGCGCGCAGTGGACCCGTCAGGATTCGGTCACCACCTGTCATTGGTTTGGGTGGGTTCGGTGAGAAAAGCCCGAGCCAGCCCACTGCGCCAGCTGGCGGTGCCTCAGCGCTGACCCCGCGCGTCAGTGACTCGGGCTAGACCCACCTGAGTAAAAAAAGTTTCAGTGTCCTTTTCTAAATAATAAAAATAATCCAGAAAATGCAAATATGTTTTTAATATCCAGAAATTAATATCTTTTAATTAATAAATCCAGATAATACAAATGATATATGTTTTTGAATCAAAAAAATATGAGGATTTCAAATATGCCATTCAAAATAATGTTTGACCTGATTTAAATTTTTGAAACTGTTTAATTACAATAAAAATGCCTTTTTCTTAATTAATTAATAACTTTAATTCTATAACTCCAAATTTGACAAATAATATGTCTAAATTGATCAGTGCGATGAGACCGTTCTGTTTATGCATTCCATGTTCTGAATTGGAGCATGCATCATATAAATATTAAGTGGACAACAAGTTATATGGGAGCAACACATGACTAAAACCTCAATAAAATGCTTTATTCTTGTACCCCACATCTCACCGATGCCATGCTATGCTATGCCATGTAAATTGTGCATCATTCATCATGGCATGCTTGTCTGCTTGTTGCATTTGATTCATATGTTTGTGCACTATATTTATGTTGGCCCTTGTTTGTTTGGTTCTTCTTTCGAATAGACGCCGAGCAGGGGAAATATCAGGAATCCCCGGAGTACTACCCAGATCCATCTCTCGCTTCAACTGAGCTGCCAGGCAAGCACTACCACATGCTTGCATACATATAGTACCTATTGCCTCTATCTTATTCTTGCATCATTGAGTCGTGAATGCATTAAATTGAATCCCAAGTACTGCATAGCCTTTACTTTAAACCCCACCGAGCTTGTTCCTCCATCCCACGAGCCATTACTACAGGAGTTGTTTGAGCCATGCGAGTTGTAGAACAGCATGTGTAGGGTATGTCAGAGTCTGATGGATAACGAGGTACCTAAACAACTTAACCTGAGTAGTATGGGATAACTAATGAAAGAGGCATCGGTGGGAAATATCTGTCATTTGGTTTTTATGTCCACTTGTGTCCCGTAGGACCCCGAGTACTTGATTCCTGTTCCTTGACTATTCGCACTATCCACATACGGGAGACTCTATGAATCCCCCTTTGCATGAGCTTTACTTTATTTCTTGGGGCCACAAAGTAGTTTGGGGATTTATTACATAGTGGAATGTTTTCGCGGTATCGACAAGCCTAGTCACACTTTTGGGTTCCCAGTCGTTTACAGCCATTGACACAAACCTTGGGTCCGTGTCGGAGCCGGCCAACTTCGTTGCGGGTAGCTTAATGGGGTGGCCCCCTGAAATATTTTATGAATCCTGTAAATGCTTTGTCGTGAAAGCCTCGTTGGGTTTTGATTTTGTTTTTCCGAGGTCGATCGTGTGTGTGTTGCTATTTGTGCACCCCCTGCAGGGTAAATCTTTCTGAAAGCCATGTCCGCGGTTATGGACGACTTGGAGCACAGTTTCTCGATCATAGACAAGTATAACTAAAGTACCTTCTTTAATTTGACTAAATATCTGACTAGTAACTAGTGCAATATTCATGGAATGGTTAATAAAACTGCCAACGGATGGGTTGTTCGTCCGCTTTCTCGTTGGTAAGCGAGAAGGAGGATGGATCTGTTACTTTATACTGTTATAACTGTTGTTCTAATTAACGGACATCCGTCTATCATTGGTTAGGCGGATGGTTAGCGAGTATCTATAGACTTGTTAGTTATTATCTTTTGCTGCAATTGCGTCACCCCAGGTTATGTCCCCTTTAGAGGCATAAAGACTTGCTGAGTACCCCTAGGGTCTCACATGATAAATTGTTTGATTCAGATGAACAGGTGTATTCGCAAGATGGATTCTGGGTGGAGGAGACAGATGATGTTGGCAACGATCACTCGGTGTAGAGATTTCGGGGATGGGGATCCGTGAGATCTGTGGGCGGGATGTGCTTATTTATGTGGCATCTTATGCCGATTTGCTTCTTGTCCGTACTCGGATCCTGTTTCCTGCTTCCACTTGATACTCTGTTGATTGATGTATGAGGAACTATCCTACACTATTGTCTCTATCTAGGATATTTGGTTCTTGCCGTATGGCGTTGCAATATTTCTATTTCTTTTAGATGGTATGGCTGTGAGAACTGTTGTAAGGTAGCTTGCATACATACTCACTTGTGTATGTATTTGATCTCTTTGCATGTTGCCTACGCCGCTCGCTCTTGTCCCGATGTTCTTGGAAGTGGTTAGGGCGGCCGACGGGCCTACACGTGGCTAGCCCCTGGGCCCCGCTGTACTTCTTTAACCACTTTTGGTTCATCCAGGCTTGAACTTGGAGCGTAGGGTCCGAGGTTGTTACACCCCTATACTTGTGGGTCATCAAGACTATTTTCTGGCGCCGTTGCCGGGGAGTGAAGCGCTATTGGAGAGTGGAACTGGTAAAGGAAACTTCTACTTTGAGTATTGTTTACTTCTGTAGTTTCTTTATTTTTGTTATGGATAATTCGCTGAGTTTCTTATTTGGTAATGCTACTACCACTTCTAAGGTAGTAGATAAGCCACCACCTGCTGAGAAAGATGTTTTCAAAATACCTACAAGAATTATTGATCGTGTTATGGATAACTATTATGTTGGGGATGGAACTATCCATCCCGGTGATCATTTACTCTTTATACACGAATTATGCGGGTTGTTCAAGTGTGCAGGTATTACTACAGATTAAGTTAAGAAGAAGTTATTCTCATTATCACTGAAAGGAAGAGCTGAGGAATGGTATAAGCTGCTGAAGAATGGTCAAGCTCTGGAATGGGAGGAAATAGTGCCTCTCTTTTACTCAAAGTTTTATCCTCCTAGTGAGATTCATAAAGATCGGAATCAAATATACAACTTTTGGCCTCTTGATGGAGAGAGTACAACTCAAGCTTGGGGAGATTGAAGTTACTAATGCTCAAATGTCCCATTCATGAGCTCCCTAACAATATTATTATCAACAACTTTTATGCAAGGCTCCCTCTACATGACAAGGATTTATTGGATGCTTCTTGTGCTGGATCATTCACTCGCATGGAAGAAGAAGCTAAATGGGACCTTCTGGACTGTATTCAAGACAATGATGAATCTTGGGAGAATGACAAAGGTAGAAAGTTAGGTATAAATTATGATTATGAATGCATTGAATCTTTTATGGGAACTGATGACTTTCAAAATATTAGTAATCTTTATGGTCTTGATTTGCAAGTTATTACGAATTGTTTTAGAGCTTTTGCTTCCTATATCGAAATTCCCAAAAGGGGATGCAACAAATACCATGCACCTTACAAAGATATTGCTGACTATACTCCTATTGGAAGCGCCGAGTATTGCATTATTGATCCCATCTTACCCGAACCTTATATCGCGAAGATTCCCTTTCCCGAAAAGGTAAAGGACCATCCTATGATAACTAATGTTATCACCAAAAGCAAAAAAAGAACTGTAAAACCTCATGAACAAATAAACATTGAACCTGTGGTAGCAATTGTGAAAGACCTTGTCACTAAAAGTGTAGAAGACGGGCCCATAGTATTTTGTGAAGATGCTTCTAATATTGTTTCACATCCCAATAGAACTAAAGAGGCTAGTGTTCCTGTGCTTTCTGTTAGAATTGGTGATCATTGCTATTATGGTTTATGTGATATTGGTGCAAGTTCTAGTGTTATTCCTTATGAGCTTTACAGAGAAATTATGCATGAGATCAGTCCTTGCGAGTTGGAAGAGATTGATGTGGTTATTCACCTTGCTAATAGAGAGACCATCTCTCCAATTGGTATTGTGCGAGACGTGGAAGTTCTTTGCGAAGATTAAATACCCCGCTGATTTTTTAGTACTTGGTTCAGCTGCTAGTAAAACTTATCCTATTATTTTTGGTAGACCTTTCTTGAGTACTTGTGGGGATATTATTGATTGCAAGAGGGAGAAAATCTTGACTAAGTTTTATGGGGAATCCTATGAGTTTAATTTTTCGAAATTTGCTAAAGAACCTTGCGAAGAGGAAACCCATAATGAGGATTTTAGGGTTGAACAACTTGCTTCTATTTCTCTTGCTCCTAACAATGCTTTGCAGCGATTTATGGAAGAACATGAAAGTGAAATCTTCATGGAAGAAAGAAATGAGATTGACATGATTCTCCATGATCAACCTATGATGCTTAAGCACGACTTGCCTATAGAGGACTTGGGTACCATGATGCCACCTAAAAACGACCCGGTTTTCGATCTAAAACCTCTCCCTGATGATCTTAAATATGCTTTTATTGATGACAAAAAGATATATCCTGTTATTATTAGCGCTAAACATTCAGGAGAGGAAGAAGAAAGATTATTGGAAGTTTTGAAGAAACACCGTGGAGCTATGGGCTATACTCTAGGATGATTTGAAAGGGATTCACCTACTATATGTCAGCATTCTATCAACATAGAACCAGATGCGAAGCCAGTAGTGGAGCACCAACGACGTTTAAATCCTAAGATGAAGGAAGTGGTAAGGAATGAGGCATTGAAACTCCTTGATGCTGGTATTATTTACCCTATTGCTGATAGTGAATGGGTTAGTCCTGTTCATTATGTTCCTAAAAAGGGAGGTATTGCCGTTGTCCCTAATGATAATGATGAACTTATTCCTCAAAGAATAGTGGTAGGCTATAGGATGTGCATCGATTTTAGGAAAGTCAATAAAGTCACTAAGAAAGATCACTACCCGCTTCCTTTTATTGATCAAATGTTGGAAAGGTTGTCTAAAAAGACCCATTTTTTTTCTTGATGGTTATTCTAGTTTCTCTCAAATTGCTGTTAAACAACAAGATCAAGAAAAAAATACTTTTACTTGCCCTTATGGAACTTATGCGTATAGACGTATGCCTTTTGGTTTATGTAATGCTCCTGCTACTTTCCAAAGGTGCATGTCTGCTATCTTTCATGGCTTTTGGAGGAAATTGTAGAAGTGTTCATGGATGACTTTTCTGTCTACAGAACTTCTTTTGATAATTGTCTGCACAACCTTGATAAATTTTTGTAGAGATGTGAAGAAACTAATCTTGTTCTTAATTGGGAGAAATGCCACTTCATGGTTAATGAAGGGATTGTTCTTGGACATAAAGTTTCTAAAAGAGGCATAGAAGTTGATAGAGGTAAGGTTGAGGCAATTGAGAAGATGCCATGCCCAAGACACATAAAAGGTATATGTAGTATCCTTGGTCATGCTCGTTTCTATAGAAGGTTTATTAAAGATTTTTCCAGGATATCAAAACCCCTTACTAATCTTCTTCAAAAAGATGTACCCTTCGTTTTTGATGATGATTATAAGGAAGCTTTTGAAACTCTTAAAAAGGCTTTAACTACAGCCCCTATTGTTCAACCACCTGATTGGAGTTTACCCTTTGAAATAATGTGTGATGCTAGTGATTTTGCTGTAGGTGTTGTCCTTGGGCAACGTATTGATAAAAAGCTAAACGCTATCCATTATGCTAGTAAGACTCTAGACGCTGCTCAAAGGAACTATGCTACTACTGAAAAGGAAGTTCTAGCTATTGTTTTTGCTTGTGATAAGTTTAGGCCCTATATTGTGGACTCAAAAGTAACCATTCATACTGATCATGTTGCTATTAAATATCTTATGACAAAGAAGGACGCTAAGCCTAGGCTTATTAGATGGGTACTGCTTTTACAAGAGTTTGATCTACACATAGTAGATCGAAAGGGTGCTGAAAATCCTGTAGTTGATAATTTATCTCGTTTGGAAAACATCTCTTTTGATCCTATGCCTGTTAATGATAGTTTTCCAAATGAACAATTAGCCGCAGTAGGGGTGAACTCGCAAGAAAGCCCTTGGTATGCTGATTATGCTAACTTTATTGTCTCCAAGTATTTTCCTCCAACTTTTACAGCTTAGCAAAGAAGAAAGTTCTTTTATGATTTGAGGCATTATTTTTGGGACGACCCACACTTATACAAAGAAGGGGTTGATGGTATTATGCGAAGATGTGTTCTAGAGTATGAACAAAAAGAGATATTGCGTAAATGTCATGTGAGCGCCTATGGATGACATCATGCGGGAGATAGAACTGCACAAAAGGTATTACAATCAGGTTTCTACTGGCCTACCCGTTTTAAAGATGCAAGAATTTTTTTTATCTTGTGATGAATGTCAACGTGTTGGTAATATTTCTAGACGCAATGAAATGCCTATGAACTACTCTCTAGTTATTGAACCTTTTGATTGTTGGGGGTTCGACTTTATGGGTACTTTCCCTCCTTCGAAGGGTTACACTCATATTCTTGTTGCCGTTGATTATGTTACTAAGTGGGTAGAAGCCATTCCTATGAAAAGTGCTGACGGGGAAATCTCTCTAAAAATGCTTAAGGATGTTATCTTTCCTAGGTTTGGAGTGCCTAGGTATCTCATGAATGATGGGGGTTCTTATTTCATTCATGGCGGTTTTAGGAAGACCCTCGCTAAGTATGATGTTAATCATAGAATTGCTTCAGCTTACCACCCCCAAACTAGCGGGCAAGTAGAGTTATCGAATAGAGAAATTAAATCTATCTTGCAAAAGACTGTTAACAGGTCTAGGAAAAACTGGGCTAAGAAGTTGAATGATGCTTTATGGGCTTATAGAACTGCTTATAAGAATCCTATGGGAATGTCTCCTTATAAAATGGTTTATGGGAAAGCTTGCCACTTACCTTTAGAATTAGAACACAAAGCTTACTGGGCAGTGAAAGAACTAAATAGAGATTGTAAGCTAGCTGGTGAGAAAAGGCTTTTTGACTTAAGTTCTTTAGATGAATGGAGAAATGAAGCCTATGAGAATGCTAGGCTCTTTAAAGAAAAAGTTAAAAGATGGCATGACAAGCGAATACTTAAGAGGGAATTCCATGTTGGTGAGAAAGTTCTATTGTATAGGTCTCATCTCAGATTTTTTGTAGGTAAGCTACTATCAAAATGGGAAGGACCTTTCATCATTAAAGAAGTATACTGTTCAGGAGCAATAAAAATTTCTTCTCTAAAAGATTAAAACTATAAAAACCTTTATTTGCCTTTACCATTATTAGTTTGAAGTCCAAAAGAATAATAACAAATGCAAGTTATGTTAAATGAAGTTAAGATAGGTTTAAACAATACAAGTAGTACTTACTAAAACTACCGTTTAGAATTAAGTAAATCTTTCTCTCCAAAAATATTTTATCAATTATAAAATCATCAAGATTTGAGTATTAATTCCTCTATAAGTTTGGGAACCCACTTTAAAAGCTAAAGAAAGATCTTAAGTATTTAACATGTTGACATTCCCATGATTATAGATTTAAGAAAACACTACTTCTATAAAAGTAATATTACTCTAATTCATCTGTATAAAACACTAAGAAGTGAACCAGATATAAGGTAATACTTATCCAAAACAAAGAAGTCCCCACTGCAAGTGTTGAAATTATTCAAATCTAGTAGTGCTTTCCTTTTTAATAACTATAATTAGAAAGGAACTTTAAGTGTTAGCCTTAACTTTAAACACTATTTACTTTGTAAAGTAATATTTTCCTCAAAGGTTATTCTTTTAAGAAACATTCAAAGTAATCCTTGCACAATTCTTTAGAAGCTCTAAATGATTAAAATCTTGTTCAAGAAATATTTGAGATACCACGAACCATTTAAGTGCTTTAGTATTACATACTATTTGTTATATTTACATATTGTTTCACACACTCTCACAAGTCTTAATAAGAAGCACAAGTGTGAAGCTGATATGAAAGTGAAACACATTTTAAGAACTCATCACTAGTTCCAAACCCTAGATCAGATACGATTAGTCCGGGGATTCGCGTTTATCAAATTGCATTACATTACTTATGCATCATTGCATCTTGATTCTTTAAACATTAGTCCTTACCGGACCAATGATGTTGTCTACAGAATTTGGATCTTCTATTGTCTTGAAGACCGTGGGTGCATAATCTTGCAATCACAAAAGGAAAGTTCACAACTTGCTCATATCCTTTTATTATTTTCTATGCTTGTAACTCAACTGTGTCATCACTTGCATTTCAAAAAGGACAGAAAATACTATTTTCATAATAATATGATTATGGATTATTTACCAAGTGGTAATAATCTATTGATACAGTTCCAGTGGTAAAGGAACATAATATCTAAGACTTAACAACCAATGTCGCCAATGATTCTAGCGCCGTATATTACGCATTAACCATGTGGAATGGGACGGAGAAGTCAGTTGTATCTTCTTCCTTTCATATGGAGGAAAGATGACCTTATTGTGACGCTGTAATTCCTTGTGTGGATTCATCATATGGGTGGGCACCCTTAGGCCCCATGATTTTGGTATCTAGATTATCTATGAGTGGCTGCCGGAGGTATAGTCGGACCTTTATGGAGCTTGTCAGGGGCATCACCAGCTCATAGAGTCTTAGTAAACTCACTAGGGTTGTAGCTTGCCCAAAGTGGGGCTTAACGGAGGTGTAGTCAGCCCCGGAGGATCGTGCAGACATATGGGGTCGTGAAGAGGGCAGTGATTGAGTTGGATCATATACTGGGCCCCACATCAAGGAACCGTGGACGGGAAAGATTGCCCGGTTGTGCAACAAGGAGTTGATCTCTCATGGGTAAGGTAACACACCTCTACAGAGTGTAAGAATTCTGACATGTTACTCCCTGTTCCGGGAAGAAGCTACAAACACAGTAGGAAAGGAACCCCATGAAGGTTCTGGTCAACCTGTGAAGGCTATCGGACATAGTTTTCAGGATAAAAGCAACCTTTGAAGAAATGTTTACGAAAACTTGCATTGCCTATGACCTATGGTCTATGGCTGTAGAGATAGTGCATCATACAGTCCTTTTTAGTGAACTTGCTGAGTACGCTCGTACTCAACCGTATCTTCTTAACCCTTGCTAGCTTCTAAGCCGTTAAAGACGACGTCAACATCAATTTCTGCTCAAGAAACCATCATCGACAGCTCAAGTTCTTTAATGAAGTCAATCAAGTCAACATATACATCCACTGAAGTGAAGGTAAAGTCTCTGTTTAGATAGGAGTAGATACTCTAGCCATAAAACCTACTTCTGTAGAGCATTACAATAACAGCAATGGCAAGCCAAATAATTTAGATATTAGTCGTAGTTACTAGATAGTTCTGAGTTATTATTCTGATTCTTTTCTGTAAGAAGTTTCTTTCTCTCTTTTTAACCTAGAGTGTTCTCTGGATCTTTTGTAAAGATTCGAGTTGTAACCTTTAGTCATGTCTTGGACCTGCTGTGTTTCTGTTGTACCACTCTGAGGGATGTAATACTAGTGAACGATGTTTCATTGGTGTTATGTCAACGACTATAGTGTACTACATCATGCAGTGGTATGCTGGGTCACTATAGCTGGTATCAGAGCATATGCTTTGACCTTAGGTTGGTAAACCTAGTAAATGGGTAGAACCTATAGGAAGGATGTTAGCAACCATAAAGAGTTCTCTAGAAATATGATGGATATTCAATTGGGACCAATCTCGTCATGTTGCTAGTGCGATGATTCTTTATTCGGCAATTTCAAATGAGTACCATGAGTTTTAACTCAAGATGACTGATGATAATTTCTTATCTATAGTACAAGAATGGCACCTAGGTATCCACCTCGGAATGTTCAAGTGTTGAACAAGACCTTAGATGATTATAAAGATGCCTGGACAATCACTCTAAGACAACTTCTATGGAGTCTAGATTGTGATTCTCGACTTCTGGTCAAGGTTTACAGTTTCTATGACGACCGGATATTGGCCAAGTACCGTATCCTGATCATGTTACCCAAGAAGTTGGGAGTGCTTGGAGAAATGCCATCGGGAGAAGCAAGATGTATGGCAACAGCCTATCAGATTGCAGTAGTAGCAGCCATAACCAAGATAAGGGAACATAATTCCAAGGCACTGGAAGGTACTACCTATACTGCTATACCTCACAAAACTCCTAGTTCTGATCCAGAGTTAGATCATTCTGCTCTGGTAAGGACCAAACCTACTCTGGCAATAGAGTATATGGATCGTTATAAGTATCTACTGGACATGTTTCATAACACTCACCAAGTGCTAGTTCAAGAGTTGGACATGGTCATTGAGGATTTCACTAATCCTGCAAAGGCTATGGCACGTAGAAAGAAGTTAGGTAAAGAGGCAAGGCACCAGAAGCCAATCTTTCCGAAGAGGTGTTTGAAGAAATAGAGTTTAATGACCCACACTCTTAAGCCTATGCCTATTACCCAGCCGAACCTCAGCAACCAGTAGACCCATGGACCAAATATGAGGAGGAACAGAGAATATGGAATGCACCCAACCCAAATAATGCCGTTAGAGATAATACCAGACGGGAAGGCCTGTCTTATGATGAAGTCATGGGACAAGCTATACCCCGTGAGCTGGGTAAGGGAGTAGAAACCAATTATAATCCTATAGAATCATATGGACCATATGGGGGTAATAATATTCCCATTGAGCTAGAAGAGTCTCCTGGTAGTTACTACACCAATATGTATGACTAAATTATGGAAAAAGCAAAGAATACTTCTTACTTTGAAGATGCGCTCAGAGGAGGACAGAAGAATACCGAAGACGGTAATGAGTTTGATAGTCATTTCTCAATGGCTAATCTCACTCTTGGTACTTCTACTCAAAGTTACGCACCTACTGGATGTTCTGATGCACCAGAAGGCAGTCGTCGAACTACGGGCCACCGTGGACGAAAACTATGGAAGCCTAGGAGTGAGTGAAGAAAGTAAGAATGGAAGCAATCCATAAAGTAGCGTGCTTGAATAATGTTCATATTGGGTAATGTGTATTGTAGTGCTTGAGAGGTTTGCTAGAATAAGTGAGAGTATGCTCACATGAGCAAGAAATCCCTTGTAATATAAGGAGGAAGTGTACAGCGGGAGTGTCTTGCTATGGTTGGGAGTTGTAAAATTTCGAAGACATATGTTTAATACATGGTATATGTTTGAGTATTTCTTTGTATTTCTTGGATCTTCTTGATTGACTAGATCTGTGCATGAAGTTTGGCTTGGTGTGCAAATGCATGTGCATCATCAAGTTATTACATGATGTTATAGACCTATATAGAAAAGGGAGTGACGAGTTCCTAAGACCAAGATGAAGACTTGCAAGAAGAAGGAAGCAAAATATAAGGAGTATCAACACTATTTTGAAGGATGGATTAATCCCAACTCATTATGAGCTAGCAAATAAGAAGGATTACTAGTGCAGAAAAGGGTGTGGAGCAACATGAAGTAATGAATTTAAGTTCAACCAAGATAGGTGATATGCTTTGAAGCTAATAAGGTAGTCGTACCTAGTTCATGGAAGTAACCTGAAAGAGAGCAAAGGAGAAGTTTTGGAACAAAAGTGGTATTCAAGCTCTGACAATTCAGAGAGAATGCCAATAAGAATTTAAAAAACCGTAGGGTAACCATGATGACCCACAAGTATAGGGGGTGTATCGTAGTATTTTCGAGGGAAGTGAAAACCCAATTTATTGATTCGACACAAGGGGAGCCAAAGAATATTTATAAGCCTTAACAACTGAGTTGTCAATTCAGCTGCACCTGGAAACAACCTTGCTCACAGTAGTTTATCAGTAGCAACAGTTTTGTAGTAGGAATAGTAAAGTAACAGCAGTGGTAAAGTAAAGACAACAGTAATAATAGCAGTAACAGTAGGATTCGAGTGCGGTAGGCATAGGGATGGATGGACGGGCGTTGCATGGACAAGACAATTCACATAGCAATCAGAACATAGGGCAATTGCAGATAAATAAGATAAAGCATCCAAGTACTAGATAATCCTAGGCATGTTTTCCATAAATAGTCATACGTGCTCGCAATGAGAACTTGCACAACATGTTTTGTCCTGCCAGCCCGTTTGCAGCGGGGCCTCAAGGGAACCACTAGCAATTAAGGTGCTCCTTTTAATAGAGCACCGGAGCAAAGCATTAACACTCCATGAACGCATGTGATCCTCACATCAAAGCCATTCCCTCTGGTTATCCCGATTTCTGCCACTTCGGGGCCATTGGTTCTGGACAACAATGTGTGTATACAACTTACAGGTAATACCATAAACAATACTATCATAATGAATCAATAACATGTTCCGATCTGAAATCATGGCACTCGGGCCCTAGTGACAAGCATTAAGCATAACAAGTCACAACAAAGTCATAAAGCACTAATAGGAGATACTAGGCACCATGTCCTAACAATCTGATGCCATTACATGAACGATCTCATCCAATCCCTACCATCCCATAGCCTACAGCAGGGGTTTACTCACTCATAGATGGGGGAAACATGGATGGTCGATGGAGAAGCGGTGGTGATGATGATGGCGATGATCTCTTCCAATTCCCCGTCCCGGCAGGGTGCCAAAACAGAGTTTCTGGTGCTGTTTCGTGGAATCTGGTGGTGGCGGCGGAGCGGAACTCCTTCTGGAAAAACGTCGAACTCCCCTGAGTTTTTAGGTCAGAAGGCAACTTATAGGCGAAGAGGGACACCGAGGGGGAGTCTGGGGCGGCCAGACCACCCCCTGGCACAACCTGGGCTTGCCAGCGCGGCCAGGTGGTGTGGCCTGGGCCCAGCCTCCACCGTCTCATATTCTGGCTCCGGGAGTCTTCTGGTGAAATAGGATTTTTGGCATATTTTCCGGGATTTTTCCTAATAGTTGATTTTCTGCACAAAAAGTAGACACCAATGCAATTTTGCTGAAAACAGCGTCAGTCCGCCTTAGTTGCATCCAAATCACACAAGTTTAGAGGAGAAACAATAGCAAATGTGTTCGAGAAAGTAGATACGTTTTGGACATATCAAGTCCCCCAAGCTTAGCTTATTGCTTGTCCTCAAGCAATTCAGTTGAAAACTGAGTGCGATAAAAGAACTTTCACGAACACATTTGCTTCATATGATTTATATATTCTTAGCATGTGATCAACTACTTAGACAATTCAGAATAAGGAGTATGCAACTAAGTTTACTTAATAGGCATTGCAAGCTATGAGAGATTCCAACTCAAAAATAATAAGTATCATGAAGTATAAACATAAGCAAGATTACAATGGTCATAAAAATGTATGATAAAGTGGTATCTCGCTTGCCTTTGATTTAAGGCACCTCTGAAGTTCAGGTGAAGACTAGAAGTAAAGATGTCAAAGATACAAGCATCAAAGTCATAACACAAATAATCAAGTTTTGAGACAAGCACAAAGAATGACAACTATGCTCTCAAGAAGGTGCTCAAAGAATATGTGGAGACTCAACAAGTAAAAGAAAAGGTTTTGAATAATTTGAAAAGCTTCCAAATGCTGAAAGTATGGTACTCATTAGCTTTGAGCTCTCATTGCCCCTATGATAAGCATCTTTAAGGTGATTAAGGTTAAAGTGACACAACTAAGAGGATATGCTTGACAAGTTATAAATCGAAGTCTCATGCCCCTTACTTACGAAGACCGATCCTCGTGCTACTCAACTTCAGTCACAAGTAAGCTCTTGTCATTGTAAGTATATATGTATCATAGAGAACCGCCAACGGGGTACCCCTTGCACATGACACAGGAGCTATCCCATAATGCCTCCCGATGCATAAACCCTAGATCATTCAGCCTCTAGCCACGAAAAGTTCCACAGCGCCGCCGCCACCGAAAAATGACAAGGCAAGCAGACAATGAGCATCTCAGCGATCTTTTTATTTACTATGTGCATAGATTTTTATTGAGGATGCTTCATAGAATGATCATTATGGTTATGCTACAAGTTTCCACCATGATTAGGCATGGCTTAGGCTAGCGGCCCAGACGTTTCTCTAACATACATACAAACTCCATGATCTTACAAGTTCCACTTTTATTTCACACCGTCGGGATCCATAAGCAAAAGAACATGATATCAACGAGGTACTAAGTACCAATGAAATGTTGAAAGCGTTCCCCATGATACATGGTTCTGCCAACTTCAACTCATAAAGTGCAAGCATATATGCAACAAAGAAGGACGCAATGGTTCAGGTTTATTAAATGCAAGAAAATAAAGTGTGCCATCAAGTTTGTGAGAGCTTTACTAACTAACTTTCTCATAACAAGCAAACACTTTATTCGGAAGAAAACAAGGCATGTTGAATATGCACGGAAGTAGCAAATGATGCTAATAGGTAGGTATGGTGGACACTTTGGCAATATTTGGTTTTGGGGAGTTGGAAACATGAGTAAAACATACTCAGTGCAGGTGAAGCCTAGCGATAGTAAGGGAGCGACAAACGAGAGAGCAATAGCTGTCATAATCATGCTTGCAACAAAATAGGACTAAACATGGGATGAAAGTGATTCAAGATCCTCAAGGCAAAATAATTCATTGAGGCTTAACTGATTATTTCAGTCATGTGCACGCGTGAGCATGTGCCAAGTCAATTCAAATGAAACATTCAGAGGAGGATACCATGGTGTCATACCAAGTTATGAATAGAGTAATGTAAGCAAATATTCATATGACATGCTACAAACTATTAGCAAGCTAGAACTAATCATACGAAAGCAAGAACTACTAAGCATCCAAAGATAACATACGCCCTACACGAACAGACTAAGCATGCCCACAATGATGAGTATATGTACAAAAATGAAAACAAGTAGAGTTCGTTACCAGCCTCTTACCACACCTCAAGTTGTCATTAATCCTCATTATTGCTCTTCACTTGTGTGTCTTGAATAATAATATGAAACCAATATCCACAGAGGACTGCGGAACCCTACAGCAAACTCACAAAACCAAAGAAGAACGACAAATATTTTTGTTGTTTTCGATTTTTAAAACAAGAACCAAAGAGGAAAAACAAGCAAAGCAAAATCTTTTTGTTTTTTTCGAATAGTTCAAACAAAGCAAAAAGGGAAAAACTAAGGCGAAAAGAAGAAGAAGCAAACCAAAGAGAAACAACAGAAGTATTTTTGGACTTTTTGTGTTTTTAGAAAGCAAAAGAAAAGAAAGAACGAAAACTAAAAAGAGAACGAAACATGAATTTACAAAGTACCGACGCAACATGATAAGGAGATGAGTGCGATGTCGGCGTACCTCCCCCCAAGCTTAGGCTTTTGGCCTAAGTGGGTATCAATCCCAAGCCGGCCAGGATGACGTGTCACCATAGTATGATGAGGAGGTACCCTCGTCCTGGTGCGAGCTCGAGTACGTCCCTCCGTAATGTGCGAGTGATTGTAGGAGGGTACATCCTCCTAGTGTTGCTTGTGGAAACCCAGCAAGCGAAGCTGCTCGTCCACCTCCTCCTTGGAGCACGACCACGATCTCCTATGAACACTAAACAAAGAAGACTGTGGCAATGGGATTTCCCTCTCATCCCCGTCAGTAAACATCATCCTATATACTAGACTGTCCAAATCAGAAGCAGTAGTGACAAAGTGATGAGTTTTCATAGCAACAAGGTCAAGCCTTTGTGGTGCCAATATAGTATCATTGGGGTCCACTGAAAGCTCTAATGCATTGACCATACGCGAGGCAATGATGCCCCCATAGATAGGCCCCCTAGCAGCTAGGTGGCGAGCAATAAGAGAGCCCAGATTGTACCGAGTGTCATTGTTAAGCGCAGCAGCAAGGAAGGCTAAATGATAGTTGGAAATATTAGTTGTGTTCTCCCTACCAAGTATGCTAGTAGCAAGATAATATGCAAAGTATCTAAGAGCAGGGAGTTGGATATTTCTTATCTTTCCGCGCTGCGCCACGTGGTCATCATCATTGGTCACCCCTCGGTAAAGCTCCAGCAAATCAGCGGGTCGCCCTTGAATTTTCTTCACGGTCCCTGTCATGCTTACACCTACAATGCTGCAAAATATTTCCAATGGCATGGTAAAGGGCAGATTATAAATTTTGAAAGAGACAGTTGAATGATAAGGTGTGTTAGTAAACGTGAAGCTCTCAACAAAGGTTTTGGTGAGCATAGCGTATTGCTCACTCTCATCTTGCATATATGAGGTCAAACCAACCCTCTCAATCAGTAGCAAGAAATCATCAAGAATCCCTGCAGCTTGTAAGAAAGTAAAACAAGGAAAAGTAGATGGGTGTGCATCCCGATCATCCCTTTCATTACCAATACGAGTCGCAATGAGATCTTCGTTGTATGATGGCCTAAACTGAGAGGCTGATCTTGAGGGCCTCGACCTCCTAGGTTCATCCCTCTCAAATATCTCTCCAAAGGTATGGTTGTTCATGCTTGGTATTCTGAAATTTAAACACCTATTAAACAAGTGATTGCAAAGTGAATATGATGAAGGATTCTACTCATAGGGACTTGTAAGAGGCCTAAACATGCATCAAAACTATATCTCTAAGCATCAAACAAGCTTACAAGCTCTCATAACCTGTCACCTACAGTAGCAAAATACTCAAGATATAATCCACTAAACACAAATCTACTTGGACAAGGGGAGGAGTCACATACCGGAGAACAAGTGCTCCAAATTTCAGCAACAAAGATGGGCTGAGCAAGGAGATCGAAAAAATCGAGAGCAAGCACAGCAAGAACGCGATTTTGAGCAATGAACTGGAGCTTACTCAGGAGAGAGAAGAAAGTGGCAGGTGAGAGAGTTAGTGGAGGGCCAGGGGTGGCCCACACCATGGCATGGCGCCACCCAGGGCAGGCCACGCCACCAGGTGGTGAGCCTGCCTGGTGGGTCCCCCTGGTACCTCCCAGGCACTCCTCTGCCCCTTTTTTCACGTAAAAATTTAATATGAATTTTCTGGAATTTTTCGAGACACTTTATTTTTGGGCAATTTTCAGGTATAGAAGTATGATTTTCTGACAAACAGATTTTTTTGGAAAAAGTTGCAAGGACAAAACAAGGCTAGAACTACAGGAGTTCTAAGACACCCTAACATGCAATCAACTAACAACAAAAAGAAAACTAAACGAAAGCAAAAACTAAAATGGATAGCAATAGAAGTAAACGGAGATAATCATAGTGAAAACATTGTTTTGTTCAATGGAATCCTTTTGTTAACAAGGTTGATCAGGTCTTGTTACCAAAACAATTCCATATGAGACAAAACTTTGTATCCCACTAATGATTATGTTACCTCAACCTTGATAGCAATGGTCCCAATCATAATAGTTTCAAATTTTTCTCTTGGTATGGGACAATATATTTCTCCAACTTGAATGCCCTCAACATGTTCAATTGAATTCAAAGCATAAGTCCTTTCAATCTTCTTGGGGAAATAGACAGTATATTCCTTGTCATTAACATTGAAAGTAACATTTCCTTGATTACAATTAATAATACCTCCTACAGTATTAAGAAAAGGTCTCCCAAGAATAATAGACATATTATCATCTTCAGGCATTTCAAGCACAACAAAATCAGTTAATATCAAGCAATTATGAGCCACTTGAACAGGTACATCCTCACATATACCAACAGGAATAGTGGTAGATTTATCAGCCATTTGCAAAGATATATCAGTTGGTATTAATTTTTCTAGTTGAAGCCTCTTATAGAGGGAGAAAGGCATAACACTAACTCCAGCTCCCAAATCACACAAAGCAGTTCTAACATAACTATTCTTAATAGAGCAAGGGATAGTTGGAATCCCTGGGTGTCCAAGTTTCTTAGGAACCTTACCTTTAAAGAAATAATTAGCAAGCAAAGTGAAAATTTCTTCATTAGGGATCTTCCTTTTATTCGAGACAATATCCTTCATATACTTTGAGTAAGGAGGCAATTTAATAGCATCAGTCAAAGGAATTTGCAAGAATAAAGGTTTCATCCAGTCACAAAACTTATTATAGTGTTCATCTTCCTTTGACTTGTGTTTCTTATCAGGGAAAGGCATAGGTTTTTGGACCCAAGGCTCTCTTTCACTACCATGTTTCTTAGCAACAAAATCTTCTTTAGTGTATTTAGTATTCTTAGTGTGCTTCTCAGGTTCTTCTTCAACTTTTTCTTCATTAGGAACATCATTTTCTTCATTACCACTTTCAGTTTCAGCATAATAAATAGATATACTATTAGGATCTATAGCAGGTTCAGAGGGTTCTACAATAGTTTTTTGTTTCTTTTTCCTTTTCTTACGATGCGGCTCCGGCGGATCTCTCCGGGTTACCCACTGCCGAATGGACGATCTTGGAGGCTCCAACTCTCTCCGGGTTAGCCCTGAGCAGTTCCTCGTTTTGCCTATTTGCAATCCGAACCAGCTCGTTAACCCTATCTTGCTGTCTTTGCCGGGCCTCACCCGCCAGTCCTTGTTTTGCCTCTGCCTTGTGGCCCTCTGTGTGGCCCCTCACTGATTGGCTGAGGCGGGTGATACACGGCCACACCATGTGGCTCATCTGCAGGGTGCGATCCCACTCACCTCTTTAGGGAGAGGTTAAATAGCGGAGGGGCTCGTCCCTTAGGATTTTTCCCCTTCGCGCCCCTCTGCCTGCTGCTATTCTTCTTCGTCTTCCTCGCGACCGCGCCGCCGCCAGCACTGCCAAATAGCAGCATCGCTGCCGCGCCTCTCCGTCGTGCCTCCGCGTCACCGCCATCGCGACGCAAATTTCTCGCCACGGGTCCTCGCCAATCCCGGCCTCTGCCCCCCGCCGCTGCTAGCGCCAGCGAGGGCCTCGAGGACCAGATGACGGAAGAAGAACTCATTGTCGCTGAGCAGGAGATGGAGGAGGACGCCGCGGCGGCAGACCACGGCGCGTGGGCCGGGTCATGGGTCTGTCAAGATGATCTTGACTGGCTTTACCAAACCAGGCGCATCCCCACCGGCGTCGCCGCTCGTCTCCCTTCTAACGAACTGGCCCCCTCACCCAATCCGGGCGAGTTCGTCGTGTTCTTGTCCCATTTCCAACGGGGCTTCGGCTTGCCGGTGAGTGATTTTTTCCGGGACTGGCTCGGTACGTACCAACTCCAGCCGCACCATCTTCCAGCCAACGCCATCACCTCTCTCTCTGCCTTTGCTTCTACGATCGAAGGCTACACCGGACTATGGCCCACGAAGGAGCTATGGATCCGGTTCTTCGGCCTTCGTCGCAATGTCATTCCCAACATCCACGCTGATCCGGAGGACAAGCGGCTCACTCAATTCGGAGCGGCCTCCATTTCACCCCGGAGGTTTTCTGTTTTTCCCCGGGTCACCGGGTTAAGTCCTGCAAGGGATGGGCCCGGACCTTCTTCTATGTCCGGAATACGGGCACTGAAGACTTGATCCGGTTGCTTCCCTACACTCCGGGTCCACCTAACCCGGATCTGTGGGATGAGATCCCCAAGAAGCCCACGGCCTTGGCCAACCAAGTAAACAAAAGGTTCACGGAGCTGAAGGATCTCGGGCTACGCAACGAGGATGCCATGATCACTTTTGTGCGTAACCAAATCTCACCCCTCTAGAAGCGCACCCACAAGGTGTGCCACATGAGCTTCGGCCGCGACCCTAACCGGACCTCATCCTTCGAGCTGAGCAACACGGAGATTTATCGCCGGGTTAAGGCTCTCTTCACCACTCACAAGGACTTCTCCTCTGAGTGGACTTGGGGGATTGAGCATTTCTTCCGTGACCGGCTTCCTCCCATGGTAAGTTTCATGTTGCAAACTTCCCCCGGACTAATTACATGTCAGTTATTGTTGCATTTTTGACTCTTTTGTTCGTTCTTTTCCTCAGCAATTCCTTCAGCAGACCCTCGAGGATGACACCGATCTGACCCTTAAGTGGGCGTCGGACCAGGAGACTCCGGATGAGGAAGAGCCGGACCAGGAGATGTTCCTCCCCATGACCGACGCCATGAAATTACCCACGGGTAAATCCTCGTCTATTAGAGATTGGCCTGATGATGAAGATGACTCGGATGTCGAGGTGATTGAACCTTTTGAGGTTGTCCCCCTTTCTTTTGCTTTTCCGCCATCAGCTCACCCCGGCGGTCACATCCACGAGGATCCCCCTCTCGGTACGGGCGAACCTGTTCCGGTGGCATCGAAGAAGAAACGCGGGGCTTCTTCAAGTTCTTCCTCCGGACCTTCCCAGCCTGTTAAAAGGCGAAAGAAGTCCGGGGAAAAGACTGCCTCCAAACCAGCAGGCAAGGCCCCAGCACGAAGTGCTCGGAAACCCAAGGAGGCCGAAACCTCAGATGCGTAAGTCATTCTTTCTTCTTTAACTTGCTCTTCCTCACTTCGTTGTAATTTTTCTTTTGACATTGTTTGATTTTGCAGGGCTCTAGTGGAGGTCCCTCAAAGTGGATCTAGCATCTCTTCCCCTCTCCGACCTAGCCCTTCTCCCCGCCGCGACGACGAGTCACGCCCGCTGAGCCCTATTCCAGAGGGTTCTGCGGCCGCTCCGGGTTCAGCTCCACCTCGGCAAGAGGGGGGTAGCCTTGGAGCGGGGGAGACCGGCCTAGCCGGAGCAAAGGCATCCACCACCTCGGCAACGCCGCAACCGGCAGCCACTGAGGCTACTTCGGCTCCAGCACCAGTTCTAGTACTAGCAACCAGACCAGCACCAACTCCCACTTCGGCATCAGCACCAACTCCGGCTGCGAAAGGATCAGCGCCGGCACCAAGTCCAGCAGCGAGAGTACCAGCGTCTAGTTCCTCTACATCTTCCGAGTCTTCTCAACCTCGGCAAGGAACTACCCCGGCAATTTCTAAGGGGAAAACCGCTGCTACGGCTTCCTCTTCCCAGCAAGCCAAGGGCAAGAAGGCTCCAGACGCTGCCAAGCCCACTACCGTCGAGTCTGGGCAGCGCACCCTCGTGTCAATGCTTCCCAAGAAAACACCAGCAGCAAAGGACGCGCCTGCCGAGCCAACCGATGCCCAGCAGTTGGTTCTGCACACCAGCCCCGCCCTTGCCTTGGTGGAGAGGAAAGAAGCGCATGCAAAGGGCTTAGTGACGCCCCATATGCCCACCGGTGAATGGTACCCTCCGAGCTTGATGGAATTTGTTATGAATTGGAACCAGGCAGAGATAGTTCAGGATTCTGATCTCCCGGAAAAGTTTGGCCCTGTCGAGTTTTCCGCTCAGATGAACACAGCGGCAAAGGCAATTAACCTCGCTGGGCGAATGATGGAGGTACGCCGCTTCCCCTTTACAAGTTGTAGATAATAACCATTAGTCCCCGAGCCTCCGGGGGAGTAACTTGTTACTCGGCCGGATGCTCGTTTAGAAAACCTACGTAGCTCCATGAGAACTTCGAATATGCACACACCTAGAGCCGGGTTAAGTTCCACTTGGCCCGGATTTTATTATACTTCGAATATGCACACACCTAGAGCCGGGTTAAGTTCCACTTGGCCCGGATTTTAGTACACTTCGAATATGCACACACCTAGAGCTGGGTTAAGTTCCACTTAGCCCGGATTTTAGTACGCTTCGAATATGCACACACCTAGAGCCGGGTTAAGTTGCACTTGGCCCAGATTTTAGTACACTTCGAATATGCACACACCTAGAGCCGGGTTAAGTTCCACTTGGCCCGGATTTTAGTACACTTCGAACATGCATCAAGCTGACTTAAGTTTCTGTATCTCTTTTAGGTGACCACCAACCGCCGGAGTGCTGAATTCCAACGCTTGCTGGATACCCACAAGAATCTACGCACAAAGCAGGCTTCACTTATTGCGGAATACGAGAAGAGGGGTAAATTTCTTCCTTAATGCTCCTTCATTTTGCTTCATTTTCCTTTGCCGGACTAATCTGATTGCTCGGTTTCCGCAGCTGAGGTGGAGGCTGAGAACAAGATAATGCGGAAGAACTTGGAGCAGATCAAGGGTACGTCATTTTTGTCTGTCTTTACCGTACTTTCCATCGGCTTTCCTCCTTGGCTCGGCAAACATTCATACCTCGGCACTGCCGGGCCAACACACTATTTCAGCATCGCTTGAAGATAGTGTGCCCGTGCCTGATATGATGCTGCATTTTCTCGAACAAGAAGGGCAGCACCAAGCCGAGCTAAAGAAGAAAGATGATGAGCTCGCCCTCCTCCGGACCAAAGACGATGAGATAGCCACGCTCAAGGCTGAGATGGCTAAGATGAAGGCGCAGCACCAAACCGAGCTAAAAAGGCTGGCCAAGACTACACCGAAGAACGTGAGCGCCTCAACCTCCAAATTGCTAAGGACCGTGAGCTTCTTCAGGAGGCCGAGGTCAAACTTGAGTCGGCGAATGCTGAGCTTGAGCAGCTTCGGAAGAGGCGTGATGCTTGTACCAAGGAACTGACCCGGATTCACAGCCACATCTCGCGTAATTTCTTTTCCCTTATCCGCCTTTTTTCCCCGGGTTACTTCATACTTCTTGTTTTCTCAACTTTGTCCTTTGCCTTGTTTCTCAGGCCACTTTCCAGAGGGTACTGCTATTGCAAGTGCTGTTGTTGCCAATTTCCGCTGAGAAAGGGGTCCCGTCGCTCCTGACGGTGAGAGCATTCCCATTGACATGGAGGACCTATTGGTCAGCCTGTCGTCTCGCGTGGAAATCATTAAGAACTACGGCAAAGATCTCCTTGATGTTTCAGTCCGAGTCTTCAACACTTTCTGGCCCGCTGATGACGCTCCGGAGAGAGTTACACATCTCCTGAAAAGCTTTCAGAAATCGAGACCCAGCTCGACCTCTGGAGAGAGTCCGCTGGACGTGCCGCAGCTGATACCATCCTTCACCACATTCTGACGTGGTATGAGAAGATAGATCTCAGCCTCCTACATGCCTGCGCACAGGATCCAAATGGACATACGACCCGGAGTGGGTAGCTCGGCGCCAGGCTTGCGCCCACAGCCTCATCGAATATGCCCCCATTCACGAATGGACTAAGGGCCCGAGCTTCCTGGAAGTCGCTGGCGAAGAAGAAGTTGAGAACGTTGAAGATGATTCGGGTGAGGACGAAGAGGACACTGCCTCGGATATCGAAGAGGGCGACGATGATGCCGAACTTCCTCCCGCTGCTCCTTAAGTAAAAACACTTGAAAATTTATGAGATCCCCGGTATGCCGGGTGGAATTGTATTCCAAACACATGCGATATTTTGCTACTAAGTTCTTATGCCGGATTAACTTGGGCGTAGTCCCCGAGTTCCTTTTTCTTGTTCGTTCAATCTTTTGGCTCGGATTGTGTCTACCTTGATTCGGTTTTACAACTTACGAATCCGAGCTTCAAAATTGTTTTAACAATACTGGGAAACTTTTATACTTAGCTCAAAAAAAATAATTTGCATGACAACTTGAAAAATAAATACAGGGTTAGTCCGAAAAAAAAACGTCGGCTCGAATAAATTCTTTTCCTTAGTCGTTTTTCATGTACTACGCAATTCCAAACTTGTTCTCTTGCTTGCCATGAAGCCAATTCTTGTTGGACAGCAGCAAGTCGAAGAGTTGGGTTTTTGGTGCTAACACACTACTAATCTGAGTTAAGTAGAATAACTTATTCCAGCTGACGCACGAAAAAACAGCAAATATTGTTAAGGCAGTCCCCGAGTTACTGCTCGAGGTGCCAGCATTTTATTGATAAGCTCATTGCCGACATACATACCGACATATGAGAAGACTCGGATACATTCACTTCTTAGCTAAGTGTAGAAGGGACGAAGTAGTGCTATATTCCATGGTCGCTTAGATTCCTCTCCGGACCTGTCCGCTTTGTTCTTTTCCTGTGGCTTTGCATCTATAAGATAGTAAGAATCGTTGTGCAATCCTTTGCTCACGATGAATGGCCCTTCCCATGGGGGGGATAATTTAAGCATTCTAGTAGTACGTTGTACCAACCGGAGCACCAGATCGCCTTCCCGAAAGACTCGGGGGCACACTTTCCGGCTATTATAGCGTCGGAGATTTTGCTGATATATGGCGGATCTAGACAGTGCCAGTTCTCTCGCTTCTTCCAGCAGATCAACATCATTTTGCCGGCCTTCTTGCACTTCGGCTTCTGTGTATTGGGTGACCCTAGGCGAATCATGCTCTATGTCGGCTGGTAATACAGCTTCTGCTCCATATACCAGAAAGAATGGCGTATAGC
Source organism: Avena eriantha (assembly GCA_910589775.1). Lineage (NCBI taxonomy): Eukaryota > Viridiplantae > Streptophyta > Magnoliopsida > Poales > Poaceae > Avena > Avena eriantha. Next base: position 167,498,254 of record OU342742.1, on the reverse strand, counting down.
CTGTTGATCGATTTGGAGTTGTTCTTAAGCTCCACAGTACCGCTGGTAGTTCTTCTATCCAGCACCCCGCTGATCTTTGCAGCGGCTCAATGAGCCGGCGTTTTATCTCGGATAATACTAATCCGTTGGATCTCTCCACTTGTCCGTTCGATGCGGGGTGGGCTACCGAGGCTACGTCCAGCCGGATCCTCTTATCCTGGCAGAAACGCGCAAATGCTCCTTCCGCAAAATTCATGCCATTATCAGTTATGATACTGTGAGGGCAACCGTACCTCAAGATGATATCTTTGAGAAACGTTACGGCCGTAGCTCCATCACATTTTCTTATAGGCTTTACCTCAATCCACTTCGTAAACTTGTCCACCATTACCAGAATGTGAGTCATATTTCCCCTTGCTGGTTTGAATGGGCCAACCATATCCAAGCACCATACGGCAAATGGCCAAGTGATTGGGATGGTCTTGAGTTCTGACATTGGCATATGTGTCTTGGTAGCGTACCTCTGACAACCATTACATTTTCTCACCAGATCTTCCGCTTGCTCTAAGGCATTTGGCCAGTAGAATCCGTGCCGGAAAGCTTTTGCTACCAAGGCTCGGGATGAGGCGTGATGCCCGCATCCCCCTGATGTATATCTCGGATGATTTCAAGCCCTTCTTCCGGGTCAACACACCGCTGGAGGACATTGCTCACACTTCTTTTGTATAGTTCGGAATTGATGATCGTGTAGGCCTTTGCCCTCCTCTGTGTTTGTCTGGACAACACCTCCTCAGTGGGTAACATTCCATCTTTCAGGAATTGAAATATAGGTAGTGCCCAAGCCGGTATTGGTCACATGGGGAACACATCCTCAGCTATCTCCATCTGATCCACCGGCATAACTTCAACGGGATCACGCTGAGCAGTCCTCGGGTCTTGCGAAGCAGTCCCCGGGTCTGCTGAGGCAGTCCCCGAGTTTCGCGCACCACTTCCTGTGTCAATGTCCATGGGCACAGCCCCGGATTCGGTGTCCTCCGGGACATAGATTGACTCGGATTCTGGGGATGGCCTGATGGATGGTTTCCTGAGGTGCTCTAACGCTACACCCGGTGGAATTGCTTGTCTGGTTGACCCGAGCTTCGACAGCATGTCGGCAGCCTTATTTTCCACCCGGGGTACATGATAAAATTCGCATCCCTCAAAGTAACCAGATATCTTCTGCACATGAAATTTGTATAGTGCCATGTTTGGATCAAGGGCGTCCCACACTCCGGACACTTGCTGCACCACCAAATCCGAGTCGCCAAAGCATATGATCCGACGTATGCCAATTTCTTTTGCCACCTTGAGCCCGTGCACAAGTGCTTCATACTCAGCGACATTGTTTGATGCCATGAAATGGATCTGCAACACATATTTCAACTGGTCCTTTTTTGGCGACATGAGTACAACTCCAGCACCTAGCCCGGTTTTGGTTTTTGATCCGTCAAAGTGCATTCGCCAATAGTTCGGATCAGGAAGCGGTGGTTCGTACTGCACCTCAGCCCAATCCACGAAAAAGTCCGCCACAGCTTGAGATTTGATGGCTTCTCTTCTGTCATATTGCGGAGCATAAGGAGCTAGCTCAGTTGCCCATTTTGCAATTCTGCCGCTCGCATCCTTGTTACTCATTATCTCGGATATGGGGGCCTCACATATGACCCGGATGGGATGCTCCTCAAAGTAGTGCTTCAGTTTCTTGGCGGCCATGTACACGCCATATGCCACTTTTTGATAATGTGGGTAGTTCTACTTTGAGGCTAACAACACTTCACTCAAATAATACACCGGCCTTTGCACCAACTTACCTTCCTCATCGCGCTCCACCACTATCACTGCACTTACAACTCGGTTGGTTGCGGCTATATAGAGTAACATTGGCTCCTTTGATAGTGGTGAGGCTAGCACCGGTGCCGTGGCTAACATCTTCTTCAGGTGGGTAAAGGCTTCATCGGCCTGCGGTGTCCAAATGAACTTATCCGACTTTTTCATGAGTTGGTAAAGAGGCAATGCCTTTTCTCCCAACCGACATACAAACCGACTTAACGAGGCCAGGCAACCTGTGAACTTCTGGACATCGTTAAGACACTTCGGCAGTTCCATTCGTTCGATGGCCCGGATTTTGGTTGGATTAACCTCGATACCTCGGCTGGAAACAAGAAAGCCGAGCAATTTTCCAGCCGGGACACCAAAGGTGCATTTTTCCGGGTTAAGTTTCATCCGGAACCTTCTTAGGTTCGCAAACGTTTGCCTGATATCGTCAAGGAGCGTTTTGCTTTCCTTGGTCTTGATAACCACATCATCCACGTACACTTGTACATTTTGACCTATTTGGTCGTGCAAACATTTTTGCATACATCTTTGGTACGTTGCCCCTGCATTACGTAAACCAAATGGCATAGTGCGATAGCAATAAGCCCCATACGGGATAATAAACACAGTCTTTATTTGATCATCCGGATTTAGAGGTATCTGGTGGAAACCAGAATATGCATCAATGAATGACAACAATTCACATCCAGCAGTTGAGTCTATGACCTGATCTATTCTTGGCAGCGGAAATGGATCTTTTGGACATGCCTTGTTCTAGTTCGTGTAATCAATACACATGCGCCAAAGCACTGCCACGTTCGGGTCATCCTTCTTCTTTTCCACCAGCACCAGATTAGACAGCCAATCCGGGTAAAGAACTTCCATGATAAATCCTACAGCTAGCAACCGAGCTATCTCATCCCCAATGACTTTCCTCCTATCTTCGGCGAAGCGGCGGAGTGGTTGCTTCACCGGCTTAGCTCCGGGTCTCACATTCAAAGAGTGCTCGGCCAACTCCCTCGGAACACCTTGCAAGTCCTGTGTGGACCAAGCAAAAATGTCCCGATTCTCACGGAGGAAGTTGAAGAGCTCGCTTTCCTATTTATCACTTAAGCCGGCACCAATTGTTACGGTGCGCTCTAGGAACATGTCATCAACAGGAACCTTCTTGGTATCTTTCGTGGCCTGGAAAGAAACAGATCCATGCGGGTTACTCAGCGCCGGCATATACTGCTGCGCGGACTGAGCTAAAGCTGCCACTTCTTGAATTTTCCTTTTTTCCTGGGAAATCACAAGCGACTCGGCTAAGTTTGATCCGGCCGACGCACACTCCATGGAACGTCGGAAGTCCCCAGCAATGGTAATCACTCCGTTCGGTCCGGCCAATTTCATCTTCAAGTAGCTAATGTGACAGCTTGCCATGAACTTACTCAGGGTTGGCCTTCCGAGTAGCGCATGATACGCGCTTTCTAAGTTCACCACTTCGAACTCCAGATTTTCAGTTCGGCAGTTGTCTCTTGTGCCGAACAACACGTCAACCCGGACTCTGCCTATGGGCTCACAAGAAATGTCGGGCACAATGCCATGGAAAGTTGTCCTCGTGGCCTAGAGCATGTTCTTCGAGATACCCAACTTTTGCATTGTGTCCGCATACATGATGTTAATGCTACTGCCGTTGTCGATCAACACCTTTGAGAATCTTACGTTAATGCTAGGTCCAATGAATGTAGGATCCAGCACCAACGCATACGAACCAGGGCTTGGCATGAGCTTGGGATGATCCCTGATGCTCCAGGTGATTTCCTGATCGGACCAAGGCATGTACCTCGTCACTACAGGCATTACTGCATTCACCTCCATATGCCTACGCTGCAAGCTTTTTCTATCATTTTCCTCAGTGGTGAATACACAGTAGCTCTGGTGATGTTCCCTGTACTCGTTTCTCCCCTCATTTCCGGGGTACCTCTGATCCGGCTGACGCTGATTTCCTACCTGATGCATTGCATCCCTTCTCTCATTGTTATCATACCTCGACGGTGGGGGAGGCAACAATAGCTATTGCGTGTTCGCTCCGGAGAGCAGTTGCTGCCGGGGTAACTCCTACCGGGGCTGATCATTCTGGGGTGCTTGAGCATTCCTAGAACCACCTTGTTCGATCTTGCGCATCCACTCACATTGCCTCGTCGTATGACCCGCTGGGTTGTTCGGATTTGGCGTGTGAAACTTACACGGCTGGTCCAACATCGACTCATAAATATACCTCGGACGGTCTTTCCTTTCTTGCCGCTGCTTCTTTTGCTCCGGTGTCCAAGTTTTCTTGCCATCGTTTCTTGGGGTCCATTGCCCTCCAGTTTTCTGGCGCTGGCTACCCCCTGCTCCGGGTTGATCTTGATTCACAGCTGCAACTTAGTGCGAACCGTATCGGTGGTCCGGTCTATCATCTCTCCTTTTTCCTCTGTAGTCATTCCTCCGGGATGATCCGGCTCCATCCCTCTGATAGTACTCATCGCTTGACTCGTTTGGCGCGAGCCTAGGTTGGGTCGGATCACCCAACGCATACGAATCTGCAATCCGGATCATTTCTGCCAACGTAGTTGGCATTTTCCTTTGCAACTTCATACACAGCTCGCTTCCATATCTGCACCCCTGTGCAAACCACGCTATGGCCTGTGATTCTATCATGCCCTCACATGAGTTTCTCACGGTACACCACCGGGTTAAGAACTCCTGGTCTGTCTCATTAGGTCTTTGCTTGCACATAGCTAGGGTCTGTGGCCTATTTGGCCTCTGATATGTACTCGAGAAATTGCTGATGAACATTTCCTCAAAGTCTATCCAGCAATTGATGCTCCCTGGTGGCAAATTGTTCAGCCATACTCTTGCCGGGCCTTCCAACATCTGGGGTACGTATCGTACTACCCATCTCAAGTTGACAGTGGCAATTTTCACGGCTTTAGCGTAGTTTATCAGCCAATCCTCCGGCTTGGTACTACCGTCATACGTCTTTGTGCCCCTGTGCAGCTGAAAGTTCGGTACTGGTGGCTCTTTCATGATCCGGGATCCAAAACACGCCGGACCTGGTGGACCTTGACATTCAATCTGTTCCGACCTATACAGTCGATCCAGTTTCAACCTTGCATCATCCGGCATCAATTCCCTGCTTCCCAATCTCGACCCTATCACATGATAGTCCGGTCTTGGGCATCCCGTGTTTGCCATCTCCAAATCACCGTCGTTGTACCGGTTTTGCTCTTGTGGCGCACCTTTCTGTTGCATACCTCGGCCGGCACTTTGCCCTGAGCAGATCTCTCCGGGTTACCCACCGCCGAATGTACAGTCTTGGAGGCTCCAGCTCTCTCCGGGTTAGCCCTGAGTAGTTCCTCGTTTTGCCTATTTGCAATCCGAACCAGCTCGTTAACCCTATCTTGCTGTCTTTGCCAGGCCTCACCCGTCAGTCCCTCTAACTCGGACGCAGCTGCATCCGCTGCTCTGAGGTTCTTGGCCGGGGTACTATACCTCGGCAGCCCCACGGACAAACAGTTTTCTGATTCCTCAATTCCAGCATCACCCTCTCTGTTCATCTCGCTCATGAGATTTCTCCCTTTCACTTTTACATTATCAACTTTGTTTGCCTTAGCGTACTCACGCAGCGTCATGTTCAACGACTGCTGGGCCGCGGCTATTTTCTTTGCGCCCTCTAGTATTTTCTGCCTAGTTTCTTCCAGCTCGGCCTGTGCACGAGCCGGATCTACCGCTGCTACTATAGGGTTTTCCAAGCTGTCCATTGCCTCTCTCAACACATTTTCCGGCCTCTCTAGCGGAGAACCTCTTCCTTTCCTCGGTGCCTTGGGCGTTACCTCCGGATCTGGCACCGGATCCATTCTCGCGCCCGCACCAGGCGCAGTCATCATCACCTCTGCATGGTCCGGGAAACGAGCGATACGCGCCCCGCGAGCCACAGTGAGGGGTGGTTCGCCTACTTCGACGACGTGGCACGGATGAACGCAAGACACGTCCACCGCAACGTAGACTTTGTGCGCGCCGAGCATGATGAAGATGCCGTTGCGCGGAAGAGGGCGCATGCCGAAGCAGCCTGCGTTGTCGCTGACGAAATCCCGTGCTCCAAAGCGCGGAACGAGCCCGGAGACGATGCGTTCGCCAGTGGCGATGAGGTTTCCTGTCCGGATCTTGACCCCTGCTAGCGCTGCTAGACCCATGGTGGGCGCCAACTGTCGTGGTGGTGTCACGGCAGATGCCATGGATAGGTTAAAGGTGGGGACTAATACACGCTAGGGGAATCCAGGGAGGGATAGTGAAGTGATTCTCCACACAGAAGTTTGTATTGATTTCCTTCCAAGGTTACAAGTGCTCCTAGAGCTGTATTGGCGAGAGGAGGAAGAAGGAGCTCTCTTACTCTCACCCACAGATCACCCCTGAAACCCTAGCCCAAAACAGAATAGTAGAGAGACCAACCCCTCCTACAGAAGCTCTAGCCCCCCTTTTATAGAGGAGGCTCGGTTCCTGCCTAGGGCATACGTGGAGGCATATTCCTAAGAATATGCTTCCTCCCAAAGGGGTAAGCCGACCGGGGTGCTTTTTCCCCCGCGTCATACTTGCTTTAGCTACGTGAGCCTCTGCGGCGCCCGCGTCAGCCGACATGGGCGTCGTCACCCCTGTCAGCCATGACCCGGTGGTCCCGCTCTTGTCTGCTTCGCTCATGCAGTGCGTACCGGACCCTCCTTTTGACCAACAAGATTCCTTCCTTCTCCTAGAAGCCAAACATGACCCGGATCACAGCTGATCCAGGCACCCCTGTTCCTGCATACATGTAAACATACACTTCCGACTTACTGCTTAAGTCGGTTGAGACTTAGTTAGGCGATCACCCCTGGTCCGGGTTACTTCGTGATCCGGTCTGCCTTTAGGTGACCCGGCCAGCATTCGCTTTGGCCTTGCCGAACCTTGGCTAACTCGGCCTTTATACCCCGGCGTGACCCAACCGGGGGTATCCCCCAACATTAACATCATTAGAGGTTCTTTCCACAATAACTTTCAACTCAACAATAGCTCTAGTGTTTTCCATTAGATGATTTTGCACCCTTTTATTAAAATTATCTTGCTTAACAATAAAGATATCGAATTCTTCTAAGCATTGATCAGGAGGTTTAGAGTAAGGGATATCACCTTCATCAAAGTGTTGGAGAGAGTGTACCTCAATAGTGGATGAGTAGGGGATAGGCTTACATAATTCTTCTATAGGAGGTAAATTCTTGACATCTGCAGCTTTAATTCCCTTCTCCTTAAGACATTTCTTAGGTTCCTTCATCACTTCATCATTTAATTCAATAACTCCCCTCTTCTTTGATGTTGGAATAGGCATTGGTATAGTAGGTTCAGGTACAATTACTTCAGGTATAGCTTGTTCAGGAGGAGTCCAATCTTCATAGTTCTTACTTATTTTAGCCATTAATTTCTCAGCTTCCTTAGGAGTCCTATTCCTGAAAACACAATCAGCACAACTATCTAGGTATGTCCTAGATTCTTTGGTTAGTCCATTATAAAATATATCAAGAAGCTCATTCTTAGGTAATGGACTTCCAGCGTGTGCATGAATCAAAGCACAAAACCTTGCCCAAGATTCGGGCAATACCTCTTTTTCTCCCTGTTTAAAATCAAAAAGTTCCTGCAAAATAGCATGTCTAGCACTAGAAGGAAAATATTTCTGTAGGAAAGTACTAATCAAGCAATCAGGGCTATCAATAGATCCGGGAGGTAAACTACTAAACCAAGTTTTAGCTTCTCCTTTTAGTGAAAAGGGGAAAATCTTAGCAACAAAGTAAGTACGCATCTTAATATCATCAGAAAACAAGACACTCATGGTAAAAAGTTCATTCATATGTGCCACCACACTTTCATTCTTAGTCCCACAAAAAGGTTCTTTCTCAACAATAGCTATGTAAGATAGATCGAGAGAGAAATCATAATCTTTATCTTTAATATTTATGGGAGAAGCTGCAAACTTAGCAACATGAGACAATTTGGGTCTAATAGTACGCCTCTCAAGGAGACTCTTAGCAGCGCTCCTATCATGGGTGTTTTTACATTCTTTAATAAATTCATTGGTCATTTCAACATAACCATCTTCAATATCATAACTTTCACTAGACTCAGGTGAACTAACAGGTGTAGTAGTGTTTTCATTAGGAGTTTCAGTATTTCTAGCTATAGTTCTAGCAATCGTAGCATCTAGGAAAGGACCTAACGAACCACTCTTATCAAGCACAGTAGAAGCAGCATCATAAGCATAAGAAGTTTCAGATTCAGCAGTAGTAGTAGTGTGTGTAGCATGTGTATGTGGTGGTGTAACGAACTTACTCATAACAGATGGTGAATCAAGAGCAATAGAGGTGTTCAAAACTATACCTCTTCTTGTAGTGGATGGTAAAATAGGAACCTTGCCATCACGAGACTTACCCATGATGGATGGATAGTAGCGAACAATAGAGAATCCAAGTGAACTTAATAAAATAAAGCTATGCTCCCCGGCAACGGTGCCAGAAAATAGTCTTGATGACCCACAAGTATAGGGGGTGTATCGCAGTATTTTCGAGGGAAGTGAAACCCAATTTATTGATTCGACACAAGGGGAGCCAAAGAATATTTATAAGCCTTAACAACTGAGTTGTCAATTCAGCTGCACCTGGAAACAACCTTGATCACAACAGTTTATTAGTAGCAACAGTTTTGTAGTAGGAATAGTAATGTAACAGCAGTAGTAAAGTAAAGACAGCAGTAATAATAGCAGTAACAGTAGGATTCGAGTGTGGTAGGCATAGGGATGGATGGACTGGCGTTGCATGGACAAGACAATTCACATAGCATTTAGAACATAGGGAAATTGCAGATAAATAAGATAAAGCATCCAAGTACTAGATAATCCTAGGCATGTGTTCCATAAATAGTCATACGTGCTCGCAATGAGAACTTGCACAACATCTTTTGTCCTAGTAGCCCGTTTGCAACGGGGCCTCAAGGGAACTACTGGCAATGAAGGTGCTCCTTTTAATAGAGCACCGGAGCAAATCATTAACACTCCGTGAACACATGTGATCCTCACATCAAAGCCATTCCCTCCGGTTATCCCGATTTCTGTCACTTCGGGGCCATTGGTTCCGGACAACAATGTGTGTATACAACTTGCAGGTAAGACCATAAACAATACTATCATAATGAATCAATAACATGTTCAGATCTGAAATCATGGCACTCGGGCCCTAGTGACAAGCATTAAGCATAACAAGTCGCAACAAAGTCATAAATTACTAATAGAAGATACTAGGCACCATGCCCTAACAATCTGATGCCATTACATGAACGATCTCATCCAATCCCTACCATCTCCATAGCCTACTGATACATTGCAAATGTATCTATAATTTTTTATGTTCCATGCTTGGTTTTATCCACTTTCTTGTGTTTTGTTCCAACTTTGGAGTACTTTTCATATGATTTCTTGGACTAACCTATTAACAAGAGCCACAGTGCCAGCTGCCTGTTTTCTGCTGTTTTTGGTTCCAGGAAAGTCAGAAAATGAATATTCTCGGAATTGGACGGGACAAAAGCCAAAGTGCCTATTTTTCCGGAAGTCATCAAGTGCCAGAATACGAGACGGAGAAGGGCCAGGGAGCCACCACACCACCTGGCCACGCGGCTAGGCCTGGCCCGTGCCAGGGGGTGGTGTGGCTGCTCCCGGCACCCCCTCGGCCTCTCCTTCCGCCTATATATTTCCCTCGGGACGAAAACCCTAAGTACCCGATCAAAAATCCACAAAAGAGTCTATAGCCGCCGTCCGTATCCTTGAAAAACCAGCTATTTGTGAACTCCAGCAAATTATCAACTATTCTTCGACCAAGAGCTAAGTTTGCCATTACCAATTATTGATTCACTCTTTGTATCTTTATTGTGTTTCCTTTACTCATTGCAAGTTGAGTTGTGTAATAGTGAGTTGTCTTCTATTATGATCTATGTATTGATGAATGTGATGCTTCTTGTCCGTATCCTTTTATCGACTCTTCACTCCATAAACTTGAGGTCATGTTTATTGAGCTCAGTTTCGCTTGGGGACAAGCGAAGTCTAAGCTTGGGGGAGTTGATACGTCCATTTTGCATCACTATTCTATGTCTTAATTCACTATTATTCATTGATATATTTCGTATTGAGAGGTGATACTTATGTTATTTCATCTGTTTTTGCATGGTTGATGACTTTTGGAGCATGGACCGCTGCAGTCAGGATTCTGATGGAAAAGGTGATGTTTGGAGGCAAAATTCACGAAGATCAGAAAATCTGGGAAAATATAAGGAAAATCCTATTTTTCCAGAAAACTAAGGATGCCAGAAGATGGAGTGGAGGTGGGCCACAGGGGGCCCAACCACCCCATGGCACGGGCAAGCCTAGGTCGCGCCAGGGAGTGGTGTGGCCACCTTGGCCCACTCCAGCCTCTCCCCTCTGGCGTATATCAACCTCCCGAAACCCTAAGACTCGGGGAGCGACCACAGAAAGATTTCGCCGCCTCTGCGGGGCAGAAAACACCGAGAGAGAAAGATCTCTCCGGCAGATAGATTTCTGCCGGGGGAATTCCTTCCTGGAGAGGGGAGATCGTCGCCATCAACACCACCATCAAGCTGGACTTCATTGGGGTCATCATCAGCACCATCATCACCATCAGCACCCTCATCACCATCTCCATATTGCTGTAACAATTGGTTGAATCTTGCTATAGTTCATAGGGGAAACTTTCCCGGTGTTGATTACTCTTTGTAGTTGATGCTATTGAGTGAACCATTGAATTATTGTTTATGTTCAGATTGTTATACATCATTATTCCATCTCTGATCATGATCCATATGATGTCTTGTGAGTAGTTCGTTTTGTTCTTGAGGACATGGGATAAGTCTTGTTGTTAGTAGTGGAGTTGTGTTGAGAGAGATTCAATAGATTGTTATTTAAGTTGTGGTGTACTTCTTCTAGTGGTGTCATGTGAACGTCGACTACATGACACTTCACCTATATGGGCCTAGGGGAATGCATTGTGTATTTGGCTACTAATCGTAGGGGTTGCCGGAGTGACAGAAACCTGAACCCCTGTTAGGAAACCATTGCACAAGGGACGTAAGGGTCTTAGAGTTTAAAGCTGTGGTTAGGTTTCTACCTTAATTACTTTCTTGTACTTACGGATGTTTGCAAGGGGGTTTAATCACAAGTATGTATTAAGTCTTGGATGGGGCAGTACATTAGCACAGGTTCACCCGCACAACACTTAGCAAGCTAAAGAAGATTAATCGACTATATGAAGCGAAAGCACTTGACAGTCTTCCCATGTGTCCTCGAGAACGTTTGGTCATCTTAAGTAATACAACCGGCTTGTCCTTTGATGCATAAAGGATTGGACCACTTGCTGCATTTATTCCTACTGTCTTTTATTTACTCGTACTTTGTTTACTTGCTTTATTGAAAACCCCTAAAAATCTGTTTGCTAAGTATTTGCAGAGAATTCATGATCCATACCACTAGCCAACACCTTCTGCTCCTCGTTGGGTTCGACACTCTTACTTATCGAAAATACTGCGATACACCCCCTTGTAGCATCCCATCTGTCTAACATCTGTAATGCTACATGGTCTAATAATAAAATGCTACTTCCTACATATATTTGTTGCATCATACTTATATCATGCTCATGTCATCATGCCACATTGCATTTGAGCATCATATAAAACCCTTTTCATTTAGTTCTTATTTCATATGCATTATTAATTGTATTTGCCTCTTGATATATTGTATTTGGTGCTTGATAAATGCTTGATGCCCAAGTTGAGTTGGGGCAATATGTTTTACTAACTCCACCACCTTTCTTTGTCACCACCCCATAATTCCACCATCCAACTATATGTGAGCTTTGCATTTTATTTGGGTTCACCTCTAGCTCATGTGGGTTGGGATGGGTCCACTTACAATTCCACATGCTCCCATATATGCATCATGTTGTTTTCACGTTATTGATATGTGGAGAGCCACATGGCCACCTTTGCATGCTATGTCAGTGGAATCCTTGTCAAGCTTGCATATGGTTTGTATTTGAATAAATGCTCATGTAAGAATATAACTTTGGCCATATTATGCCTAGTGGCTCACACACACAAGCTTGGCCACCTTATATTCATGCATGGTCTTTTATTTAGTCCATGTGGTAAACAAGCTCTCTTTTCTTTTGTTGGTCCTTATTCCAAAATTCTTGGAATCTTGATTATATAAATGCCATGAGAAAGTCTAGTGGTTTTCACTACTAGAGAGGCATTTATTTAATTATGCATGGGCCATGCAAGGTCCTCTTCTTTTCTTCCTTTGGGTTTCTTTTGGTCCTGGAGGGAAGTTTGTTTGTGGAAATTCAAGCAATGAGTTTTCAAAATTCAAATCAAACCCTTTTGACCACCCTCTCCCTTTTCTTCTTTGATGCCCATTATTGCATGTGCATGCAATATAACCATCTCCTTCTTTTCTCCATCTTTTCAATATTCTAGTGTTGCCCACCTATGTTTTTTTTGGGTTTTGTTTGAACAAATCCATTACAAACCTAGCAACCTAATCTCTATATCTACCACATCATCTCTCTTTTATCTCTCACCATGATCATGTATATGCATGTGGACATATACACCCACACCTAAATCTACTCCTACACCTACACATACTTGTGTGTCTACACGTGAGTCTCTCTCTCCCATCTTTTCTTTCTTGGCAAGAACTCAATATCGTCCCTCCCTCCACCTTTGTTAGTCTATTTTGCTTGGCACTTGGAGTACCTCTCTCTTTTCTTCTAGCTCAAATCTGCCATCTCTCTCTCTCTAATCTACCTAGCTTAACCACCTAAACCGAAGAAAACCCAGCCCAAAACCCACCTACCCAGCCGAGCCTTGCCCCTTTTGGTTGCACCCGACCACCCCGTTTCCCTCCCGGCGTCAGCTAGCATAGCAGGCCGACGCTGCACGCCAGCCCGCTCGCGCGCGCCCTCTCCCTAGCTGCGACCCGATCAGAACCAGCGCATGCCCTGTTCCTCTTCCCCGTGGCCTCACGTGCTCCTGCACCCTCGTGCCTCTGTTTTCCTCTCTCCCTCCAATAAATCATCGCAGCAGCAGCAGCCGTACGCCCTTCGCCCACCTAACCCCGAACCGGATCTGGTGGAGACCCCCTTCTTCCTCCCCAACCGCACCAAGCCTGGCCATGGCCGCTCCGGGCGCCACCTAAAACCCTAGTCGGGCTAGTGCCATCCGATGTTGACGAGATGGAGAAGAGGATCGTGGGAGTTGGGGAAGACTGCTGGGAGCTCCGCCGCCGCTGTGTACATGGAGGAGTAGCAGCCGACGCCGTCGGGCACGCCCAGGATGCCGAAACTGCTGGACACGGACACAGTCGTGCTGCTCGCCACGCACTGCCCAAGACTCGCTGCTCCCCTTCCTCGTTGTTCACCACCGTCTTCGGTACCTCCCCGGTGAGTCCCTTGGCACCATGGACATGCCTCCTCCTCCCTCTGGTCGCGCCTCTTCAGCTGCCTAGCCGCGCTCGCGACGCTGCTGCAAGCCCCGCCGCTCGTCGCTCGCGTCGCGCAAGCAACAGCAGCAACGAAACCCACGCGTACCCTCTGTTCTTCCGCCGTTTTCGGTCGATGTGGTCCGCCTCCGCGCAAACGTGCTGAACAGAAATTGTAGTCCGACCAATCCCCTTCAACTTTCCTTTTTATGGAAGGGAAAAATTCTCTGCCGTTCGGTCGCAATCATCGTTGCAACCCAGCCCGATCTCAACACATTTTCTGAAAACTTTCCGTCAGTTTTAAACCGCTAGATCCCCTCTGTTCTTCTCCTTGCCCCGTCCGGTGCAGACCTCCGTTCATGAAGATCAAAACACCAAAGTTGTAGTCCAACATTGGCTCTACAACTTTCGTTTTTGCAGCGTCGCAAAATTCTCGACGGTTTGCTCGCCATCATCGCCGGAAAATCGGACGAGCTGGCTGTTTTGCCTCTGAAAAATTCAGTTTCGTCAGATCCGATCTCGGCTTTTGCATAAAACCCCCCGGCAGATTATGTCCATCACGGACAGGCCCCTCGCGCCCCAGCCTTGCCCACGTGTCGCCCACCTGCTGGCTCGCTCGCGCAGTGGACCCGTCGGGCTTCGGTCCCCACCTGTCATTGAGCATGGGTGGGTTCGGTGAGAAAAGCCTGAGCCAGCCCACTGCGCCAGCTGGCGCTGCCTCAGCGCTGACCCCGCGCGTCAGTGACTCGGGCTAGACCCACCTGAGTACAAAAAGTTTCAGTGTCCTTTTCTAAATAATAAAAATAATCCAGAAAATGCAAATATGTTTTTAATATCCAGAAATTAATATCTTTTAATTAATAAATCCAGATAATACAAATGATATATGTTTTTGAATCAAAAAATGTGAGGATTTCAAATATGCCATTCAAATAATGTTTGACTGATTTAAATTTTCGAAATTGTTTAATTACAATAAAAATGCCTTTTTCTTAATTAATTAATAACTTTAATTCTATAACTCCAAATTTGACAAATAATATGTCTAAATCGATCAGCGCGACGAGACCGTTCTGTTTATGCATTCCATGTTCTGAATTGCAGCATGCATCATATAATTATTAAGTGGAAAGCAAGTTATATGGGAGCAACACATGACTAAAACCTCAATAAAATGCTTAAAATATTGTATCACTTAACTAATATTTATTATTTATTTAGTATTTAAAAGTGATAAAACTTGTAAAAATCATATCTTATTATTTAAAAATTATAAAAATACTTATAATATACCAAAATGATCACAAAAATAAATTCTACACATCAAAAATGTCAAATCTTAATTTTGAAGTCAAATAAAAGGTAAAGGTTTAATAAACTTATTGAAACCCTTTTATTTTATTTTAATACATTAAAAATATAAAAACCTTTATTTGCCTTTACCATTATTAGTTTGAAGTCCAAAAGAATAATAACAAATGCAAGTTATGTTAAATGAAGTTAAGATAGGTTTAAACAATACAAGTAGTACTTACTAAAACTACCGTTTAGAATTAAGTAAATCTTTCTCTCCAAAAATATTTTATCAATTATAAAATCATCAAGATTTGAGTATTAATTCCTCTATAAGTTTGGGAACCCACTTTAAAAGCTAAAGAAAGATCTTAAGTATTTAACATGTTGACATTCCCATGATTATAGATTTAAGAAAACACTACTTCTATAAAAGTAATATTACTCTAATTCATCTGTATAAAACACTAAGAAGTGAACCAGATATAAGGTAATACTTATCCAAAACAAAGAAGTCCCCACTGCAAGTGTTGAAATTATTCAAATCTAGTAGTGCTTTCCTTTTTAATAACTATAATTAGAAAGGAACTTTAAAGTGTTAGCCTTAACTTTAAACACTATTTACTTTGTAAAGTAATATTTTCCTCAAAGGTTATTCTTTTAAGAAACATTCAAAGTAATCCTTGCACAATTCTTTAGAAGCTCTAAATGATTAAAATCTTGTTCAAGAAATATTTGAGATACCACGAACCATTTAAGTGCTTTAGTATTACATACTATTTGTTATATTTACATATTGTTTCACACACTCTCACAAGTCTTAATAAGAAGCACAAGTGTGAAGCTGATATGAAAGTGAAACACATTTTAAGAACTCATCACTAGTTCCAAACCCTAGATCAGATACGATTAGTCCGGGGATTCGCGTTTATCAAATTGCATTACATTACTTATGCATCATTGCATCTTGATTCTTTAAACATTAGTCCTTACCGGACCAATGATGTTGTCTACAGAATTTGGATCTTCTATTGTCTTGAAGACCGTGGGTGCATAATCTTGCAATCACAAAAGGAAAGTTCACAACTTGCTCATATCCTTTTATTATTTTCTATGCTTGTAACTCAACTGTGTCATCACTTGCATTTCAAAAAGGACAGAAAATACTATTTTCATAATAATATGATTATGGATTATTTACCAAGTGGTAATAATCTATTGATACAGTTCCAGTGGTAAAGGAACATAATATCTAAGACTTAACAACCAATGTCGCCAATGATTCTAGCGCCGTATATTACGCATTAACCATGAGATTTGGAATGGGACGGAGAAGTCAGTTGTATCTTCTTCCTTTCATATGGAGGAAAGATGACCTTATTGTGACGCTGTAATTCCTTGTGTGGATTCATCATATGGGTGGGCACCCTTAGGCCCCATGATTTTGGTATCTAGATTATCTATGAGTGGCTGCCGGAGGTATAGTCGGACCTTTATGGAGCTTGTCAGGGGCATCACCAGCTCATAGAGTCTTAGTAAACTCACTAGGGTTGTAGCTTGCCCAAAATGGGGGCTTAACGGAGGTGTAGTCAGCCCCGGAGGATCGTGCAGACATATGGGGTCATGAAGAGGGCAGTGATTGACTTGGATCATATACTGGGCCCCACATCAAGGAACCGTGGACGGGAAACATCGCCCGGTTGTGCAACAAGGAGTTGATCTCTCATGGGTTAGGTAACACACCTCTGCAGAGTGTAAGAATTCTGACATGTTACTCCCTGTTCCGGGAAGAAGCTACGAACACGACAGGAAAGGAACCCCATGAAGGTTCTGGTCAACCTGTGAAGGCTGTCGGACATAGTTTTCAGGATAAAAGCAACCTTTGAAGAAATGTTTACGAAAACTTGCATTGCCTATGACCTATGGTCTATGGCTGTAGAGATAGTGCATCATACAGTCCTTTTTAGTGAACTTGCTGAGTACACTCGTACTCAACCGTATCTTCTTAACCCTTGCTAGCTTCTAAGCCGTTAAAGACGACGTCAACATCAATTTCTGCTCAAGAAACCATCATCGACAGCTCAAGTTCTTTAATGAAGTCAATCAAGTCAACATATACATCCACTGAAGTGAAGGTAAAGTCTCTGTTTAGATAGGAGTAGATACTCTAGCCATAAAACCTACTTCTGTAGAGCATTACAATAACAGCAATGGCAAGCCAAATAGTTTAGATATTAGTCGTAGTTACTAGATAGTTCTGAGTTATTATTCTGATTCTTTTCTGTAAGAAGTTTCTTTCTCTCTTTTTAACCTAGAGTGTTCTCTGGATCTTTTGTAAAGATTCGAGTTGTAACCTTTAGTCATGTCTTGGACCTGCTGTGTTTCTGTTGTACCACTCTGAGGGATGTAATACTAGTGAATGATGTTTCATTGGTGTTATGTCAACGACTATAGTGTACTACATCATGCAGTGGTATGCTGGGTCACTATAGCTGGTATCAGAGCATATGCTTTGACCTTAGGTTGGTAAACCTAGTAAATGGGTAGAACCTATAGGAAGGATGTTAGCAACCATAAAGAGTTCTCTAGAAATATGATGGATATTCAATTGGGAACAATCTCGTCATGTTGCTAGTGCGATGATTCTTTATTCGGCAATTTCAAATGAGTACCATGAGTTTTAACTCAAGATGACTGATGATAATTTCTTATCTATAGTACAAGAATGGCACCTAGGTATCCACCTCGGAATGTTCAAGTGTTGAACAAGACCTTAGATGATTATAAAGATGCCTGGACAATCACTCTAAGACAACTTCTATGGAGTCTAGATTGTGATTCTCGACTTCTGGTCAAGGTTTACAGTTTCTATGACGACCGGATATTGGCCAAGTACCGTATCCTGATCATGTTACCCAAGAAGTTGGGAGTGCTTGGAGAAATGCCATCGGGAGAAGCAAGATGTATGGCAACAGCCTATCAGATTGCAGTAGTAGCAGCCATAACCAAGATAAGGGAACATAATTCCAAGGCACTGGAAGGTACTACCTATACTGCTATACCTCACGAAACTCCTAGTTCTGATCCAGAGTTAGATCATTCTGCTCTGGTAAGGACCAAACCTACTCTGGCAATAGAGTATATGGATCGTTATAAGTATCTACTGGACATGTTTCATAACACTCACCAAGTGCTAGTTCAAGAGTTGGACATGGTCATTGAGGATTTCACTAATCCTGCAAAGGCTATGGCACGTAGAAAGAAGTTAGATAAAGAGGCAAGGCACCAGAAGCCAATCTTTCCGAAGAGGTGTTTGAAGAAACAGAGTTTAATGACCCACACTCTTAAGCCTATGCCTATTACCCAGCCGAACCTCAGCAACCAGTAGACCCATGGACCAAATATGAGGAGGAACAGAGAATATGGAATGCACCCAACCCAAATAATGCCGTTAGAGATAATACCAGACGGGAAGGCCTGTCTTATGATGAAGTCATGGGACAAGCTATACCCCGTGAGCTAGGTAAGGGAGTAGAAACCAATTATAATCCTATAGAATCATATGGACCATATGGGGGTAATAATATTCCCATTGAGCTAGAAGAGTCTCCTGGTAGTTACTACACCAATATGTATGACTGGATTATGGAAAAAGCAAAGAATACTTCTTACTTTGAAGATGCGCTCAGAGGAGGACAGAAGAATACCGAAGACGGTAATGAGTTTGATAGTCATTTATCAATGGCTAATCTCACTCTTGGTACTTCTACTCAAAGTTACGCACCTACTGGATGTTCTGATGCACCAGAAGGCAGTCGTCGAACTACGGGCCACCGTGGACGAAAACTATGGAAGCCTAGGAGTGAGTGAAGAAAGTAAGAATGGAAGCAATCCATAAAGTAGCGTGCTTGAATAATGTTCATATTGGGTAATGTGTATTGTAGTGCTTGAGAGGTTTGCTAGAATAAGTGAGAGTATGCTCACATGAGCAAGAAATCCCTTGTAATATAAGGAGGAAGTGTACAGCGGGAGTGTCTTGCTATGGTTGGGAGTTGTAAAATTTCGAAGACATATGTTTAATACATGGTATATGTTTGAGTATTTCTTGGTATTTCTTGGATCTTCTTGATTGACTAGATCTGTGCATGAAGTTTGGCTTGGTGTGCAAATGCATGTGCATCATCAAGTTATTACATGATGTTATAGACCTATATAGAAAAGGGAGTGACGAGTTCCTAAGACCAAGATGAAGACTTGCAAGAAGAAGGAAGCAAAATATAAGGAGTATCAACACTATTTTGAAGGATGGATTAATCCCAACTCATTATGAGCTAGCAATAAGAAGGATTACTAGTGCAGAAAAGGGTGTGGAGCAACATGAAGTAATGAATTTAAGTTCAACCAAGATAGGTGATATGCTTTGAAGCTAATAAGGTAGTAGTACCTAGTTCATGGAAGTAACCTGAAAGAGAGCAAAGGAGAAGTTTTGGAACAAAAGTGGTATTCAAGCTCTGACAATTCAGAGAGAATGCCAATGAGAATTTAAAAAACCGTAGGGTAACCATGATGACCCACAAGTATAGGGGGTGTATCGCAGTATTTTCGAGGGAAGTGAAAACCCAATTTATTGATTCGACACAAGGGGAGCCAAAGAATATTTATAAGCCTTAACAACTGAGTTGTCAATTCAGCTGCACCTGGAAACAACCTTGCTCACAATAGTTTATCAGTAGCAACAGTTTTGTAGTAGGAATAGTAAAGTAACAGCAGTAGTAAAGTAAAGACAACAGTAATAATAGCAGTAATAGTAGGATTCGAGTGCGGTAGGCATAGGGATGGATGGACGGGCGTTTCATGGACAAGACAATTCACATAGCAATCAGAACATAGGGCAATTGCAGATAAATAAGATAAAGCATCCAAGTACTAGATAATCCTAGGCATGTTTTCCATAAATAGTCATACGTGCTCGCAATGAGAACTTGCACAACATGTTTTGTCCTGCCAGCCCGTTTGTAGCGGGGCCTCAAGGGAACCACTAGCAATTAAGGTGCTCCTTTTAATAGAGCACCGGAGCAAAGCATTAACACTCCATGAACACATGTGATCCTCACATCAAAGCCATTCCCTCTGGTTATCCCGATTTCTGCCACTTCGGGGCCATTGGTTCTGGACAACAATGTGTGTATACAACTTACAGGTAATACCATAAACAATACTATCATAATGAATCAATAACATGTTCCGATCTGAAATCATGGCACTCGGGCCCTAGTGACAAGCATTAAGCATAACAAGTCACAACAAAGTCATAAAGCACTAATAGGAGATACTAGGCACCATGTCCTAACAATCTGATGCCATTACATGAACGATCTGATCCAATCCCTACCATCCCATAGCCTACAGCAGGGGTTTACTCACTCATAGATGGGGGAAACATGGATGGTCGATGGAGAAGCGGTGGTGATGATGATGGCGATGATCTCTTCCAATTCCCCGTCCCGGCAGGGTGCCAAAACAGAGTTTCTGGTGCTATTTCGTGGAATCTGGTGGTGGCGGCGGAGCGGAACTCCTTCTAGAAAAACGTCGAACTCCCCTGAGTTTTTAGGTCAGAAGGCAACTTATAGGCGAAGAGGGACACCGAGGGGGAGTCTGGGGCGGCCAGACCACCCCCTGGCACAACCTGGGCTTGCTAGCGCGGCCAGGTGGTGTGGCCTGGGCCCAGCCCCCACCGTCTCATATTCTGGCTCCGGGAGTCTTCTGGTGAAATAGGATTTTTGGCATATTTTCCGGGATTTTTCCTGATAGTTGATTTTCTGCACAAAAAGTAGACACCAATGCAATTTTGCTGAAAACAACGTCAGTCCGCGTTAGTTGCATCCAAATCACACAAGTTTAGAGGAGAAACAATAGCAAATGTGTTCGAGAAGGTAGATACATTTTGGACATATCAAGTCCCCCCAAGCTTAGCTTATTGCTTGTCCTCAAGCAATTCAGTTGAAAACTGAGTGCGATAAAAGAACTTTCACGAACACATTTGCTTCATATGATGTATATATTCTTAGCATGTGATCAACTACTTAGACAATTCATAATAAGGAGTATGCAACTAAGTTTACTTAATAGGCATTGCAAGCTATGAGAGATTCCAACTCAAAAATAATAAGTATCATGAAGTATAAACATAAGCAAGATTACAATGGTCATAAAAATGTATGATAAAGTGGTATCTCGCTTGCCTTTGATTTAAGGCACCTCTGAAGTTCAGGTGAAGACTAGAAGTAAAGATGTCAAAGATACAAGCATCAAAGTCATAACACAAATAATCAAGTTTTGAGACAAGCACAAAGAATGACAACTATGCTCTCAAGAAGGTGCTCAAAGAATATGTGGAGACTCAACAAGTAAAAGAAAAGGTTTTGAATAATTTGAAAAGCTTCCAAATGCTGAAAGTATGGTACTCATTAGCTTTGAGCTCTCATTGCCCCTATCATAAGCATCTTTAAGGTGATTACGGTTAAAGTGACACAACTAAGAGGATATGCTTGACAAGTTATAAATCGAAGTCTCATGCCCCTTACTTACGAAGACCGATCCTCGTGCTACTCAACTTCAGTCACAAGTAAGCTCTTGTCATTGTAAGTATATATGTATCATAGAGAACCGCCAACGGGGTACCCCTTGCACATGACACAGGAGCTATCCCATAATGCCTCCCGATGCATAAACCCTAGATCGTTCAGCCTCTAGCCACGAAAAGTTCCACAGCGCCGCCGCCACCGAAAAATGACAAGGCAAGCAGACAATGAGCATCTCAGCGATCTTTTTATTTACTATGTGCATAGATTTTTATTGAGGATGCTTCATAGAATGATCATTATGGTTATGCTACAAGTTTCCACCATGATTAGGCATGGCTTAGGCTAGCGGCCCAGGCGTTTCTCTAACATACATACAAACTCCATGATCTTACAAGTTCCACTTTTATTTCACACCGTCGGGATCCATAAGCAAAAGAACATGATATCAACGAGGTACTAAGTACCAATGAAATGTTGAAAGCGTTCCCCATGATACATGGTTCTGCCAACTTCAACTCATAAAGTGCAAGCATATATGCAACAAAGAAGGACGCAATGGTTCAGGTTTATTAAATGCAAGAAAATAAAGTATGCCATCAAGTTTGTGAGAGCTTTACTAACTAACTTTCTCATAACAAGCAAACACTTTATTCGGAAGAAAACAAGGCATATTGAATATGCACGGAAGTAGCAAATGATGCTAATAGGTAGGTATGGTGGACACTTTGGCAATATTTGGTTTTGGGGAGTTGGAAACATGAGTAAAACATACTCAGTGCAGGTGAAGGCTAGCGATAGTAAGGGAGCGGCAAACGAGAGAGCAATAGCTGTCATAATCATGCTTGCAACAAAATAGGACTAAACATGGCGTGTCAACGTGTCTCCGACCCCACTGGTTAGTGTCTCTGGCTAGGAATAGTCTTGGTGTAAAAAGATTTCTCTGTCAGTAAGTAGATAAAACAAAATAAGTTTAGATATAAATATAATTTCCAGAAATTTAATAAAAGAATTAAATCTTGTTAATTCTGTATCTTTTGTTTTGTAATTCATAAAAATGTATATAATATATCAAAATGCTTAAAAAAATAAAATCTATAATAAAATTTATTATAAAACATTGTTATGTTAACTATTTAAATAATTATTATTTAATAAAGATTTTATAAGTAATAATACTTTGAAAATTCATATTTTAATATTGGTAAATAATAAAAAATATAAATAATATACAAAAAATCTTGGAAAAATAAGAACTACAATGTGAAATTATAAAATTAAAATATTGTATCACTTAAATAATATTTATTATTTATTTATTATTTAAAAAGTGATAAAACTTGTAAAAATCATATCTTATTATTTAAAAATCATAAAAAAATACTTATAATATACCAAAATGATCACAAACATAAATTCTACACTCCAAAAATGTCAACTCTTAATTTTGAAGTAAAATAAAAGGTAAAGGTCTAATAAATCTTATTGAAACCCTTTTCTTTTATTTTAATACATTAAAAATATAAAAACCTTTATTTGCCTTTTACCATTACTAGTTTGAAGTCCAAAATAATAATAACAAATGCAAGTTATGTTAAATGAAGTTAAGATAGGTTTAACCAATACAAGTTGTACTTACTAAAACTAACGTTTAGAATTAAGTAAATCTTTCTCTCCAAAAATATTTTATCAATTATAAAATCATCAAGATTTGAGTATTAATTCCTCTATAAGTTTGGGAACCCACTTTAAAGCTAAACAAAGATCTTAAGTATTTAACATGTTGTCATTCCGATGATTATAGATTTAAGAAAATACTACTTCTATAAAAGTAATATTACTCTATTTCATATGTATAAAACACTAAGAAGTGAACCACATATAAGGTAATACCTTATCCAAAACAAAGAAGTCCTGACTACAAGTGTTGAAGTTATTCAAATCTAGTAGTGCTCTCCTTTTTAATAACTATAATTAGAAAGTAACTTTAAAATGTTAGCCTTAAGTTTAAACACTATTTACTTTGTAAAGTAATATTTTCCTCAAAGGTTATTCTTTTAAGAAACATTCAAAGTAATCCTTGCACATTTCTTTAGAAGCTCTAAATGATTAAAATCTTGTTCAAGAAATATTTGAGATACCATGAACCATTTAAGTGCTTTAGTATTACATACTATTTGTTGTATTTACATATTGTTTCACACACTCTCACAAGTCTTAATAAGAAGAACAAGTGTGAAGCTGATATAAAAGTGAAACACATTTTAAGAACTCATCACCAGTTCCAAACCCTAGATCAGATACGATTAGTCCGGGGATTCGCGTTTATCAAATTGCATTACATTACTTATGCATCATTGCATCTTGATTCTTTAAACATTAGTCCTTACCAGACCAATGATGTTGTCTATAGAATTTGGATCTTCTATTGTCTTGAAGACCGTGAGTGCATAATCTTGCAATCACAAAAGGCAAGTTCACAACTTGCTCATATCCTTTGATTATTTTCTATGCTTGTAACTCAACTGTGTCATCACCTGCATTTCAAAAAGGACAGAAAATACTATTTTCATAATAATATGATTATGGATTATTTACCAAGTGGTAATAATCTATTGATACAGTTCCAGTGGTAAAGGAACATAATATCTAGGACTTAACAACCAATGTCGCTAGTGATTCTAGCACTGTATATTACGCGTTAACCATGAGATTTGGAATGGGACGGAGAAGTCAGCTGTAACTTCTTCCTTTCCTATGGAGGCAAGATGACCTTATCGTGACGCTGTAATTCCTTGTGTGGATTCATCATATGGGTGGGAACCCTTAGGCCCCATGATTTTGGTATCTAGATTATCTATGAGTGGCTGCCGGAGGTATAGTCAGACCTTTATGGAGCTTGCCAGGGGCATCACCAGCTCATAGAGTCATCGGAAACTCACTAGGGTTGTAGCTTGCCCAAAATGGGGGCTTAACGGAGGTGCAGTTAGCCCCGGAGGATCATGCAGACATATGGGGTCGCTTAGAGGGCAGTGATTGGCTTGGATCATCTACTGGGCCCCACATCAAGGAATTGTGGACGGGAAAGATCGTCCGGTTGTGCAACAAGGAGTTGATCTCTCATGGGTAAGGTAACGCACCTCTGTAGAGTGTAAGAATTGTGACATGTTACTCCCTGTTTCGGGAAGGAGCTACGAACGCGGCAGAAAGGAACCCCATGAAGGTTCTGGTCAACCTGTGAAGGCTGTCGAACATAGTTTTCAGAATAAAAGTAACCTTTGAAGAAATATTTACGAAAACCTGTATTGCCTACGACCTATGGTCTGTGGCTGTAGAGATAGTGCATCATACACTCCTTTTTAGTGAACTTGCTGAGTACGCTCGTACTCAGCCATATCTTCTCAACCCGTGCTAGCTTCTAAGCCGTTAAAGACGACGTCAACATCAATTTCTGCTCAACAAACCATCATCGATAGCTCAAGTTTTTCAGTGAAGTCAAGCAAGTCAACATATACATCCGCTGAAGTGAAGGCAAAGTCTCTCTTTAGATAGGAGTAGATACTCTAGCCATAAAACCTACTTCTATAAAGCATTGCAATAGCAGCAATGGAAAGCCAAATAGTTTAGATATTAGTCGTAGTTACTAGATAGTTCTGAGTTATTATTCTGATTCTTTTCTGTAAGAAGTTTCTTTCTCTCTTTTTAACCTAGAGTGTTCTCTGGATCTTTTGTAAAGAATCGACTTGTAACCTTTAGTCATGTCTTGGACCTGCTGTGTTTCTGTTGTACCACTCTGAGGGATGTAATACTAGTGAACGGTGTTTCATTGGTGTTATGTCAACGACTATAGTGTACTACATCATCCACTGGTATGCTGGGTCACCGCATATTGGAAACCCTAAATAAATATAAATGGGCATTAAAATCACTTATGCACCTGAATGATAATAGTTGTTCACCATTATATAATAAACTTCTACCAAAACATAAACCACAATTAAGAAAGTAGTAAACAACTAGTTTAAGAAATTGTAATGGAATTGGAGAAGAAGAGATCATCAAATATGGAGAACCATGAAACTCAAATAATCATATTATAAACCACAACGTTTAATACCTCATAATTAAAATATATAATTCCTTTATGAGACCAAGTATGAATAGAGTCTTCTATATACCATTCACCATTTTAAATCCTTACCATTACAATTATGTAGTGAAAATAAGAACATTTTTTTATAAATTTTTTATTTAAGAAACAAAATCCATAAAACCCTAATTTGTATTTATTTTACTAAATAAAAGAACCTTTCATGCACTCATGAATTTCGAAAAGTTAAAGAAAAATGAAGAGAAGATTTAGTATAATGAATCTTTAAACCATTTGGAATATTCCACCAGAACTCCGAGGATTTAAAATCTTGTAGACATCAAATTTTAAATAAAATTGTAATAGAAACAGAGTAAAAAAAGGGAAGTAGAACTGTCAGTAGAACTGGCCCAAGGCCCATACCCTATCCTCCAATCCGTCGTCCGCGTGCGAATTTCACTCATGTACAGTCCCACCCAATGTTCCACGTACAGGATTGCATGCACTACCTTCAATGTGTGTATAACACGTAAACACATGAAATATGATCGAATCTATGAACATGTGTCTACCATAATCAACACCTAGCATTTTGCAACATGACCGCGCTTGTACCCGTGCCACGTTAATTGGCGTCATCCCACTTTTCATGTTGGAGATAGCTTTCAAATGAAAAGAGTTGATGCTCTCGAAAAAGGTCCGTCGAACAAATCATGTCGAGGATCGGTCAGTCCAAGGATAACAAGGATGATTATAGGGTACATGTGTGGTCATCCCGAGGGAAGCGATTGCGGCATCGAGACCACACCACATGCGATGGCCTGATGTCCTTGTCGCTCGCCGAAAGGCTCCGGGGAGTCGAGGTCACACCGAGACAACGTCTCGACAAACCTCGAGCCGAAGTGCTAGACTTTAGGTGCTCCACCGAGAACCTCCTGACACCAAAGTTGGTAAGACACTGAGCACAAGAACATCAATGAGCATCTCTGGCCTAGTCAAAAGGTATTCGATGAACGATACTATGCAACAAAACCAAAGTGATGCCACCAAAGGGGAAATACAACACACGACCGAGGCCATGCAACACCGAAGTCTCTTGATCATGGGGGATACTGTGCACAAGTGGGTTTGTTGGTCAGCCTTAAGGCCTTTGCCACATTGAAACTCGAAAACCTGTCAAAGCTGTTTTTCCATTTTTTTTCTTTCTTTCTCTTAATTTTTCCCTATAACTAAACCCTATATAGTTGTAGAACCAAACCCTAGGTCTAAGTGTGCCAACTCAATCTATGACAAACGAATTAGGCACGGTTCAGCCAGACACGACAACTTTTACGTCTGGTCCGAGATGGGTTCGCCGGAAAAGAGTTGATCATAAAAGTGGAATTTATGGCGTCGGCGATGTGGAAATGCATTTATTGGGTTGGGCAGTCATGGCAGAACGCATGTCTCGGGCTCTTACTGACATCACCGAAGAGGGGATAACTTGTTTGCACACGGGGTTAATCACTTCAAACTCGACAAACATACCCGATCAGATTATTTGGCCATGTAAGGGCCTAGATTTTTTCCCTATATTTCTTCTTAACTTCTCTCCCATTGCAAGAAAGTGTGGAACGATGACTCCCTTGTGCTTGTTATATTTTATCGAAATGGAGAATGGACCCCCGGCCTCTGTACTGAAAAGATGCATACGGCCTATTTTATTGATTTATTTAATTCAGACGGACAAAGAACATACATTAAAAAACCCGAAGTGTTGGGGAGATACCCGGGTAGGGTAACGCCGGGGTATAAGGGCCGAGTTAGCCAGGGTACGGCGCGGTCAAAGCAAGTGCTGACCGGGTCACCTCAAGGCAGGCCGAACCACGGAGTGACTCGGCCCATGGAGCGTCTCCTTGACTATGGTCCGAACGGCATAAAATATATGTCGGCCATGTCTATCTAACTGTTCTTGCAGGTAACTTGATAACCGGATTAGCTATATGCTAGCCAGACTATCTTATGGCTTCCAAGAGAAGGAATCCCCCGCTGGTCAAAAGATGGCTTTATTAGTTGTAGCATGAGCGAAGCAAAGTAAAGAAGAGGACCAACGGTCAGGGGCAACCAAGGTGACGCGGGCAATGTCGAATGACGTAGCCCGTGTCTGGTGACGCTTAAAGACAAAGATTACGCTGTGGGTTACGTCCAAAGTCCGGACAAGCCGTTAAAGAGAATAAAGAAGCATCTAGCTTTAAGCGAGGAGCATATTCTCCAAATATGCTGCCACGTGCGCCCTAGTAATGTAACCCGGACTCCCCTATATAAGGAGCACCGGGGCCTCCATATAAGGGGATCGATCATTTACTCTGTGGAAGGTAGAACTCTAGAGCTAGTTAGTAGGGAGTAAGAGACATAGTCTCCTTCTTACTGAGAGCTTGAAGAGCGTTTGTAAACACCATTGATAGAGAATATAAGAACATCTGTGCGTGGAATCACCATGTTCTCCCTCCCTGGATTCCCCTAGCACTCATTGGCCCCATCTTTAGCCTATCCATGGCATCTGCTGTGCCACCACCACGACAGTTGGCGCCCATCGTGGGGCTAGCGGTGTTAGCAAGGGTGAAAATCCAGATGGGAAGCTTCTCCAGCACTGGCGAGCACGTCGTCTCTATCTTGGTTCAGCGCTTTAGAGCACTGGACTACGTGAGCGACAATGCAGGAAGCTTCGGCAGGCACCCCTCCTCCGCACAATGTTGTTTTCATCAAGCTTGGCGCGCACAAGATCTATGTCGGGATGGACGAGTCTTGCATTCATCCGCGACACATCGTCAAGAGAGGTGAACCACCTCTTAGCGCAACTCGTGGAGTGTGTATCACTCGCCCCACCAGCAGCATTGAGGTCCTGATGACCGCACCAGACGCGGAACCGAGCAAGGGCCCGACACCAAAGCTGGAGGTCACGCCAAAGCAGACCAGGTCTAGGTTTCCTCCACTAGAAAGGCCAGAGAATGTGCTCCAGCAAGCAATAGATAGCCTAGCGACGCCAATAGCACCTGTGGTAGATCCGGCTCAGGCACAAACTAAGTTAGAAGAAACTAGGCGTAAAATGTTAGCCGGGGCAAAGAAGGTAGCAGAGTTGCATCAGTCATTGAACATCACCTTGAGAGAATATGCTAAGGTAAACCGCATAGATGGAGTAAAAATCCGGGGTTGGAACCTGATTACCGAGATTGACAAGGAATGCGAGCCTAGGCCGGGTCAGATAGCTATGATAGTAACATGAGGGCTAGATCGGTACAGCACCCCGGCAAAGAACCTCAGGGCAGCAAACGCGGCCGCGTCCGAGTTAGAAGGTTTAACTAGAGAGGCCCAGCAGAGGCAACAAGAGAGAGTGAATCACTTTGCTGAGAGTTGCTTGCTAGCAAAATGAAGAGATGAACAAGGCAAACCCGGCGCCACCAGGAGCATCACATGTGGTACATTCGGCCAGGAATAACCTGGGAAGATCCGGAGGAGCCGCATCATCTCCGGGTCACAATCCCAGGAGAGAAGAAGTAGTGAACTCCAGGAGAAGAGAGAAATAGATGGTTCCCTATGATCCGGTAAGGGCCAGGAAAGGCAAAGCAGTGCAGGTTGATGAAGATCGGCACAGTACTAGCCGAGGTGTGGCCGGCCGAGGTAACCGTGACCAAGGCAATGCCAGTCAGAGAAATGCTGCCAACGGCAATGCCGGACAGCATGATCCCATGGGAACGGGGCAAAATATACCTCGACAGCAGCAACAACACGCACCTCGGCAAGAGGGGAGTGCAGGACAAGCAGCACAACAACAAAATGCTTGCCCGAATCAGGAAAGATACAATGATGGTTATTCAGCTATGATCAACGACGGATACCCCAGACCGGATCACCACATAATTGGGTCGAGGCTGGGAAGCAGGAACTTGTGGCCAGATAATGCGAGGCTGAAATTGGATAGAATTTATAGGTCGGAGCTAATTGAGGTACAAGGTCCACCGGGTCCAGCATGCTTTGGGCCCCGGATCATGAAAGAGCCTCCAGTGCCGAACTTTCAGCTGGCTAGAAGAACCTGAACCTATGATGGAAGTACTAGGCCAGAAGATTGGCTGATCGATTACGCCACTGCGATCAAGATCGCAACAAGAAATTTGAGATGGGCAGTAAGATATGTGCCATAGATGCTGGAAGGACCAACGAGAGTTTGGCTGAACAATTTGCCGCCAGGAAGTGTCAACTGTTGGCTGGATTTCGAGGAGTTGTTTGTTAACAACTTCTCAAGTACTTACAAGAGGCCCAACAAGCCACATACCCTGGTGCTATGCCGGAAAAGACCGAATGAACCAGACCGAGATTTCCTGACTCGGTGGTGCAACGTGCGTAACTCGTGCGAGGGGGTAATTGAATCACAAGATATTGTGTGGTTCGCCCAGGGATGTGGATATGGAAGTATGTTGTGGCAGAGGCTGCAGCGAGACATGCCAACTACTTTGGCTGAGACAATCCGGATCGCGGATTCGTATGCCTTGGGATATCCAACACAACCCCGGCTAATGTCGAGCAAGGCAAATGAGGAGTATTACAACCGAGATGGCTCCGGATCATCAAGGAGGAATGATTTTCGAGGAAAAAGAAGGGATGAGCGCCCGGATTACCGATATAACTCACAGCAGGTAGCCGCGGTAGACCGAGATCAACCCAATACTGGCGCTAGCCAACACCAAAAAACTGGAGGACAAAACGGGTAGCAGAAAAACGAAGGGAAAAAGCCTTGGACCCCGGAGCAGAAAAAGCAATGGAAAGAGCGAAAAGATAGACCGAGGTACGTTAGAGTCCATGTTGGATCAACCATGCAAGTTCCATACGCCAAGCCTGAATAGTCTGGAAAATCATACAACCCGGTGATACGTCCATTTTGCATCACTATTCTATATCATAATTTACTGTTATTCATTGATATATTTCATATTAAGAGATGATACATATGTAATTTCATCTGTTTTTGCATGGTTGATGACTTTTGGAGAATGGACTGCTGCAGTCAGGATTCTGATGGGTTCGTAGCATGGAAAACAAAAAAATTCTACCGCAAGAACGAACAAAACCTAGATCTAATCTAGATAAAAGCCAAGATCTAATCTATTAGACATGAGCAACAAGATAGATGGGAACTAACCCTCGTAGATCCGAAAGCGTTAACGAGATTAGATCTCGTGGTTGATGTAGTCGATCACTTGCCGATCTCAAGATCGTGTGGACGATCCTTCCGGCGTCGCGTTCCAGCAGCGCTTCCACTCGCGGTCAAGTTGACGATCCTTCCGGCGTTGCGTTCTAGCAGCGCTTCCGCCCTTGGTCAAGTTGACGATCCTTCCGGCGCCACAATTCGGCAGCGCTTCCGCAGTCGGTCACACGTGCGGAGTCGAAGCAGACCTTCCTCTCCCCGTTCCAGCGAGCAGCGGAGGTAGTAGATCTTCTCCACGGAATCCCAGCAGCACGACGGCGTGGTGGTGGAGTAGAGAATTCTGCAGGGCTTCGCCTATGCCTGTGCAGAATATGGTGGAGGAGAGAGGCGGCAGAGATTGGACGTTATGAGAGCGTGAGAGGAGGGGGCGCCCCTGCCCCTCTATTTAAAGAGGGGAGGGCGCGCCAGGGAAGGGGAGTCCTTGTAGGACTCCCCTCCTATGGGGCCGGCGGGTTGGGGAGGTGGGGAGGAATCCTCCTCCCCCACGACTCCTTATCTTGACCCAACAGGACTCCTTGATCCCTATCTTGATTTTCAAGCAAACTCCAAGATATCTTCTAGAACCTTCCGGAACATTCCGAAACCTTCTAGAATCCTCATACAAACACTCCGGAACATTTCCTATCTCATAAAATGATCTCCTATATATGAATCTTATTCTCCGGACCATTCCGGATCTCCTCGTGATGTCCCGAATCCAATCCGAGACTCCGAACAACATTCGGTCTCCAACGCACATTCCATATCTACTTAAAACAACTTCGAACCTTAAGTGTGTCACCCTACGGTTCGCGAATATGTAGACATGATAGAGACACATCTCATATCAATAACCATCAGCGGGACCTGGAGATCCATAATGGCTCCCACATACTCAACGATGACTTCGCGATCGATTGAACCATTTACATACGAAACTAATTCCCTTTGTCTCGCGATACTATACTTATCCGAGGTTTGATCGTCGGTATCTCCATACCTAGTTCTACCTCGTTACTGATAAGTACTCTTTACTCGTTCCGTGATATGTCATCCCTTGTGACCTAGTCACATGCTTGCAAGCTAACTAGATGACATTCCACCGAGAGGGCCCAGAGCATATCTATCCGTCATATGGATGGACAAATCCCAATCTTGGTTCATGCGCTTCAACACATACTTTCAGAATACCCAATGACACTTTTATAACCACCCAGTTACGAAGCGGCGTTTGATGTCATCAAAGTATTCATCCGGTGATGGTGATTAACATAACCTCATGGTCGAAGGAATAGGTTACTATGTGATTGAAAGCTTACAGCAATACGAACTTAATGACTTGATCTTATGCTACGCTTACTATGGGTGTGTGTCCATCACATCATTCTCCTAATGATATGACCTTGTTATTAATCACATCCTAATGTCCATGATCAGGAAACCATGATCATCAATTAATCAACAAGCTAGTTCAACAAGAGGCTTACTAGGGACTCTTATATGTTTACAAAACACACATGTATCAGTGTTTCCTAATAATACAATTATAGCATGGGATGTAAACATTCATCATAAACACAAAGATATAATAATAATCACTTTTATTATTGCCTCTTGGGCATATCTCCAACACCATCACCATCAACACCATCATCACCATCTCCATATTGTTGTAACAATTGGGTTGAATCTTGCATTAGTTCTTAGGGGAAACTTTCCCGGTGTTGATTACTCTTTGTAGTTGATGCTATTGAGTAAACCATTGAATTATTGTTTATGTTCAGATTGTTATACATCATTATTCCATCTCTGATCATGATCCATATGATGTCTTGTGAGTAGTTCATTTTGTTCTTGAGGACATGGGAGAAGTCATGTTGTTAGTAGTGGAATTGTGTTGAGAAAGATTCAATAGTTTGATATTTAAGTTATGGTGTACTTCTTCTAGTGGTGTCATGTGAACGTCGACTACATGACACTTCACCTATATGTGCCTAGGGGAATGCATTGTGTATTTGGCTACTAATCGTAGGGGTTTCTGGAGTGACAGAAACATGAACCTCGTTAGGAAACCATTGCACAAGGGACGTCAAGGTCTTAGAGTTTAAAGCTCTGGTTAGGTTTCTACCTTAATTACTTTCTTGTACTTATGGATGTTTACAAGGGGTATAATCACAAGTATGTATTAGTCCTAGGAAGGTCGTTACATTAGCACAGGTTCACCCACACAACACTTAGCGAACTAAAGAAGATTAATCAACTATATGAAGCGAAAGCACTTGACAGTCTTCTCGTGTGTCCTCGAGAACGTTTGGTCATCTTAATTAATACAACTGGCTTGTCCTTTGCTGCATAAAGGATTGTGCCACTTGCTGCATTTATTCCTACTGTCTTTTATTTACTCGTACTTTATTTACTTGCTTTATCAAAAACCCCTAAAAATCTGTTTGCTAGGTATTTGCAGAGAATTCCTGATCCATACCACTAACCAACACCTTCTGCTCCTCGTTGGGTTCGACACTCTTCCTTATCGAAAATACCGTGATACACCCCCTATACTTGTGGGTCATCAAGACTATTTTCTGGCGCCGTTGCCGGGGAGTGAAGCGCTATTGGAGAGTGGAACTGGTAAAGGAGACTTCTACTATGAGTATTGTTTATTGCTCTTAGTTACTTTATTTTCATTATGGATAATTCGCTGAGTTTCTTGTTTCGTAATGCTACTACCACTGCTAAGGTAGTAGATGAGCCACCACCTGCTGAGAATGATGCTTTTAAAATACCTACAAGAATTATTGATCGTGTTATGGATAACTACTATGTTAGGGATGGAACTGTCCATCCCGGTGATCATTTACTCTTTATACACGAATTATGCGGGTTGTTCAAGTGTGCAGGTATTACTATAGATCAAGTTAAGAAGAAGTTATGCTCATTATCGCTGAAAGGAAGAGCTGAGGAATGGTATAAGCTGCTGAACAATGGTCAAGCTCTGGAATGGGAGGAAGTAGTACCTCTCTTTAATTCAAAGTTTTATCCTCCTAGTGAGATTCATAAAGATCGGAATCAAATATACAACTTTTGGCCTCTTGATGGAGAGAGTACAACTCAAGCTTGGGGGAGATTGAAGTTACTAATCCTCAAATGTCCCATTCATGAGCTCCTCAACAATATTATTATCAATAACTTTTATGCAAGACTTCCTCTACATGATAAGGATTTATTGGATGCTTCTTGTGCTGGATCATTCACTCGCATGGAAGAAGAAGCTAAATGAGATCTTCTGGACCGTATTCAAGACAATGCTGAAGCATGGGAGAATGACAAAGGAAGAAAGTCAGGTATAAATTATGATTATGAATGCATTGAATCTTTTATGGGAATAGATGACTTTCAAAATATTAAAAATGCTTATGGTCTAGACTCTCAGGCTATTGCTTCTTATTTTAAGGCGTTTGCTTCCTACATTGAAGTGCCTAAAAAGAAGTGGAATAAGTATCATGAACCTTATAAAGATGTTGCTAAGTGTGTTCCTGCAAGAAATACTGAAGTTTATACCGCTAATCATGTTTTACCTGAACCTTACATTGAGAAAATCCCTTTCCTAGTTAAGATAAAGGGACATTCTATGATAGCTGGTATGGTTAATGAAAGTACAAATAAAGATGTTGAACCTGATAAACAAATGGATGATGAACCTATGATAGCAAATGTGAAAGACTTTGGTACTAAATATGTAGAAGAGGGACACACTATCCTTGGTAAGGATACCTCTAATATTGTTTCGCAAAGTAGTGTTATAAGAACTAGTATCCTTGTGTTTTCTGTTAGAACAAGTGATCATTATTACGATGGTCCTTATGATAGTTATACTGTTAAGCTTATGCATGATACTGAAAGTTACTATGAGAGAGGGAAAAGTGTTCTTATGCATCTCAATAATATCAAGTTTCCTCGTTTTATGCTGAAAGTTTTTATGTTGCACTTCTTTTACCTTCCTATGCTAGTAGCCTCTATTTTCAACAACTTGTTTGTTTACAAAATTCCCTTGCATAGGAAGTGGGTTGGACTTAAATGTGTGTATTTTTGCTTCTTAATGCTCTCTTTCACTTCAATTCATATTTTATGTGAGCATCTTTGAAATCATCATCCCCATCTTAATGGCTATAAAGAAAGAGCTTTTTGGGAGACAACCCAGGTTATTCTTGCTTTCAGTTTGTTTCTTTGAGTCTTGGAAGTTATTACCTCGGTAATAACCTCTCCTTATCCTTTTTGTTTGGTTTTTGTGTCAAGATCAACCTCTAATGAGAGGGAAGTAAGATTTGGGGAAGTTGTTGTCCCGAAACAGATTTTTGTGCTTCACCATAAAAATTCGTGAGAGATATCTGTATGTCAGATTGAGCTGTAATTTTTTGTCTTCTGCCACAGGTTGTTATATAACTTTCTTTCATTTTGCACTTTTTGATTTGAGCAACAGAAGATTTTTGAAAAAAATGATCTTTACCTGCTGGTCTATTTTGACAGATTTTGCCACTCTTGCATTTGCTTCTTTATTCGATTTCCTTTTTTTGAATTCTTTTTGGGTTTTTAGAAGGAGTTGCTACAGTAGCTTATGTTTTGATGGTTTTCAGTTGAAATTGGACTCAAAAAGGTTTTATCACTTCACTTATACTAACGTTGCTAATAAGAACCGTGTGAAGTTTTGTGTGAAAGAAATTTCCAGGTTAGTGGAGTTAATGGTGTAGTAAGGAAGTGAAAGGTTTCATGACTCAAGCAATAAGTGTATGAAGATGAAGATATTGATGTTATTCAAGTGGTGACTCCAGAAGAATCTACTAAATACCAAATTCAGAGACCCGCAGACTCCGTTTTTAAATAGGTAACAGTTCTGGTAAGAAAAGTTCCGCGAAAGATCTGTCCAGTTATATTTTTGCAGTTTTTAGCCCGTGTCTGGTGACGCTTAAAGGCAAAGATTACGTTGTGGGTTACGTCCAAAGTCCGGACGAGCCGTTAAAGAGAATAAAGAAGCATCTAGCTTTAGGCGAGGAGCATATTCTCCGAATATGCTGCCACGTGTGCCCTAGTAATGTAACCCGGGCTCCCCTATATAAGGAGCACCGGGGCCTCCATAGAAGGGGATCGATCATTTTCTCTGTCGAAGGTAGAACTCTAGAGATAGTCAGTAGGGAGTAAGAGACATAGTCTCCTTCTTACTGAGAGCTTGAAGAGCGTTTGTAAACACCATTGATAGAGAATACAAGAACATCTGTGCGTGGAATCACCACGTTCTCCCTCCCTGGATTCCCCTAGCACTTATTATTAGTAATAATCTTGCCCTAGTGAGTTTGAGTCTAATTAGGTTTGCTAATTAGGTTGTTTCTAGTCTAGTACTAGTCGGATGAGATTCATGAGCTAGCTAGCTAGTTGTAGCTTGCCGTGTCCGAGTAGCACTAGGACTATGTGTGTCCGTGTGGTGTTAGTAGTACGTGTTAGTTTAGGTAAGTGTTTCCTAGTCTAGTCTGCTCGTGGTAGAGTAGGATTAGGACGTTGGTATCAGGTTGGCCGTGTATATATATACACGGTGGTGTGCTGCGAGAAGTTGTACCGAGAGATATTGAGAAGAATAAAAAGAAGAAGGGCACGATACGAGCCCTTGGCCATAAGATTTTTTTCGAGTGTGTGCATTTGTCTAATCTGATGTGATCGATCCGTGGGAATTCCAACAATTGGTATCAGAGCGAGGTCAAGGTTGAAGCCGCGCTTGCCCCGGGGAGGCGACCCGTACTAGCGCCTCGGGGCGGGCGAGCGTCGTTAGGCGGGCGACCAGATGGAGACGGCAAGCATGCCATCATCGGTGAGGCGGAGGGTGATCGTCGTTCGGCAGAGCGACAAGGAGGAGTCGACGAGTGGGTCGTGATCAGCAAGGTGGCGGGCATCATCGACGGGAGCGCGTCAAGTTCTTCGGGAGAGGTGGATGGTTGTTGATGGGAGCGGTGGTGCCGAGGAGCGGTGCCGGAAGGTTCATCAAGATCGTCATCTGGGGAGTGCGACTCAAGGAGTCAAGTGTTTGCACGTTTGCACGTGTGGTCAATGTTGTGTCGGTGTGTTCTGGTTGTGTCCAAGTGCTCGTCCCTGTAAAGATCCGTTGCAGCTGGAGCGCGTCACAGTTGAGGTGTGCACGGTGTTCCGTGAAGTTGTGTCCATGTCCTCGTGGAGCGTCCTGACTGTGGTCAGCGTGGGTTCGATGCGATGCCGAAGGAGGACGGTGCTTCGAGAAGGTACTGTAAAGCGAGGAGGTGTGCGAGCAGCAGAACGAGAAGCTACTGCAAGCAAGTACAAGAGGAGTATGGTGCGAACCGAGTGCGCAGATGCTAGCAATAGCGGTGGCACATAGGTGCGGACCGAGTGCGGCAGGGGCCAAGCAATGGCGGTGGCACAACATGACAGTGCAAGAGAGATGCAATGCATATTGCCTGCGTGGTCATACTGACTGTACGGGCATAACAAAGAAGACGATAAAGTGGTGACGTGAAGCTGCGGTGAGTCAAGATTGGGAGGAGCACGAGGAGACAAAGAGTCAAGATTATGAGGAGATTGTTAGCAATAATCTTGCCCTAGTGAGTTTGAGTCTAATTAGGTTTGCTAATTAGATTGTTTGTAGTCTAGTACTAGTCGGATGGGATTCATGAGCTAGCTAGCTAGTTGTAGCTTGCCGTGTCCGAGTAGCACTAGGACTATGTGTGTCCGTGTGGTGTTAGTAGTACGCGTTAGTTTAGGTAAGTGTTTCCTAGTCTAGCCTGCTCGTGGTAGAGTAGGATTAGGACGTTGGTATCAGATTGGCCGTGTATATATATACACGGTGGTGTGCTGCGAGAAGTTGTACCGAGAGATATTGAGAAAAATAAAAAGAAGAAGGGCACGATACGAGCCCTTAGCCATAAGATTTTTTTTCGAGCGTGTGCGTTTGTCTAATCTGATGTGATCGATCCATATTCCAACACTCATTGACCCATCTTTAGCCTATCCATGACATCTGTCGTGCCACCACCACGACACGAAGCCACCACACAACACCTACATACCCGGCAATGGGTGAAAATCATGTCAACGCAAGGCCTTATGCCCGGAAAACAAAGAAATCCCTCCACCAGCAAGGAATCGGGAATAATCGCATACCCTGGGATGCCCTCTAGGCGAAACGAGAGCGCACATCTAGTTTAGCAGACTCTTAGTGAATACCTGATATACAGGCCAAAGAGGCCATCACCATCTCTGAACCACCGAGCAATCCTCATGGTTAATGTCAGCATAAGCTTCATCAATCCTACCAAAGACGCCACAACCACACCAAATGGTGATCCTCGCCATGAGCGAGGCCATCACCCGCACGCCGCCGAGACCCCTCTGCACCACGCATCCGAGACCACCACCGCTGACGCGGTAGATGGAACACTGCTCCACCAGCTGGACCCCCTCCAGGCATCTCGATCTCCAAAAACAATGCCCTCAAGAGGGTGAATGACACCAATGTGTCGTCATCGTCCGATCTGGGAGTACCTAGATCTAGGGTTTCCCCCGGAGCCTTAGGCATGAGGCGAGATTCACAGCAACGAGGCCACCATCAAGGAAACAACATGGGAATACGCCACCATCTCGGCTCCATCGGAGCCTAGCTCTCACCGGCCATCCCCTGGCCTCACCTCCAACCCACACGCCACAACCATGGCCAAGACGTGGGAGAGGGAGGCCGCCACTGCACCAACCGCCTTCGATCTGCCCGGAGAAGAGGCCGCCGCTGGCGGGGAGAAGATCCCAGCACGCCGGCCAAGGATCCGCCTCCACAGCCAGCGGCCCGTCGTTGCGGACCCCCGCGCAACACCATCACCTCCACTCTTGTGCCATGGAAGGGCCTTAAGATGACCGAACAGGCACCTCGCCTCCCCTTCATCGGCGACCAGGCTTCACCAGAGGCAGCCTCCAGGAGTGGCGAGGAGGGGAAGAGGAGGAGAGGAGGGTGGTTGCGGTGATCTAGGATTTTCCCCTAGTGGCCTGGAGGAGGGCTACGAGGGGATCTGGATAAAGTCAGAGTGTAGGAACATCGCCTTGTGTTGATAGCCAACCATGCATTTGCTAATTACTCTTGTGGGACTAGGACTCACCTTTCGAACTTTCACACCTTGCTAGCAATTGACATGCCCTTTTGGCTTGCCTAGCCGATATATGTGTATCATTTGAAAAATTAAGTTGCCTAGGTAGCTAATACGCGCATGGTTCAAGTTTTGGCCTTAATTTTCTCCCCGTACGTACAAGTGCTGGTCACTGCTCCTTCATCGTACGTCCATGGTCGAAGCTACTCCCGTGTTCATCCACACCATATGCAATATTCCAATCAAAATCAAAGGGCTCGATCGCTAGGATAAACAGCCAGTTATAATAGGTTAGCTAGCTAACT
Organism: Avena eriantha; assembly: GCA_910589775.1. Lineage (NCBI taxonomy): Eukaryota > Viridiplantae > Streptophyta > Magnoliopsida > Poales > Poaceae > Avena > Avena eriantha. The sequence continues at coordinate 167,459,203 of OU342742.1, read as the reverse complement.
GAGTTTAATCGTACTACGTACTAGGTCTGTAGCTATACGCTCCTACATACGACCGAGAACCACTGAGCATATATCTAAATAGTAGTGCATGCTCCTTAAATAATTTGTGTACCCTTTTCGATACAAAAATACACGAGACAAATTAATAGGCGGTCCTTTTTACTGTCTCCAACTTGAAATTTCACTTCGGTGCCATCATTCGTGGTTTACTCGATCGAATTTGAAATCCGCTTCCAACTTAGACTTTGTTGGTGCCATATAGGATGATGTGCATGCGTTTTCTTGAGAGATCGAGCCAATATCGAACGGAAAGATGTAGACACATAGCGAGATTCCTCTCTCAAGGATTACTGTGTTGGCGATCGAACCAACATGAGATCGCACTGCCTTGGCTCCGCCACGAACATCCGGTTGCTTCGCCTATTTCTTCCTTCACGCACCGTCTAGCGCTAACTACCGCCACCTCCATGTATTTCTCCACCTAGAGCAACAAAGTAAGGAGGCCACTAATGGGGATATCCCTCCTCACCTTGTCCATCTATCATAGATTATTGTGGTCTGACATTCCACCCGCCATACCTGTGTTAAGATGAAGTTTGGGTCGATGAAGTTGGCCGCGGCGAGGAAGAAAGTTAGAGTTGGCATACATGTGGGTGCATGGTTAAACCGCCAAGCCCATCTAGCTCCAGCTCAACCAAGCCATCTCGCCAAGTTCAAGAAGAAAAGAGTGGCATGCATGCTAGTACTACTACTACCACCACCACTTTGGAATCCATGAAGCTCATCTAGCTAGGTAGCACCGTACTTCTAGTAAGTCCCTAGTACACATCCCAAAACATGTATTTTGTCGTATTGGTTATATAGGTGATGGTGTCACCCGATATCAAGAAAGTTTTGTTCGAACCTTAAAACTCTTTTATCTACTCCCTCTGTCGGTATCTCATATTCACGCGAAAAATGAGATAAGGAAGGGAATAACCAAGGGATTTTCCTGTAAAATAGATAGTTAGTGACTCAATATAGAATCCCACCACCTCTCCTCGATGCTACTCATTCGAGATCCGATGACTCTGATAGGGAAATTTCACCAAAAACTTACTTTTCATCTAATACATCTCCGAACCAGCCCATACATGCATCTCCCGACCAGATGGTGCATGTGTGTGCGAGTTATAGCCCCCGATGTGTGGTAGACTTCCTCGAAAACCTAGCTAGGGCCATCATATATAGTTCATATTGCCCACGCCCCCACCCCGCAATCCGGCGAACCAAACCACCCCACCTCAAACCATCACGCCACTAGAACATCCTTGAGAGGATGGTTCCATCAGGGTGATCAAATCGTTTGATTCGTCAGCTACAAATACTATACAATGTCTGCATCTACCAAAGCTAGCTAAGTTTAAAACTTTTTTTTTTGCTTCGATTTGTCATGCTCGAAAGTCAAAACTGAAGAGTGCAATTAATTCTTGCACCGAGCAACCTCCTCCTCTGTATCTCATATATCTGGATTTAAACCTCACATTCTGGGTCCATGACAACTATGTTGAATCCCCTCGACCATCCTGATTCCTTGGCTGTTTTGAGGTTGTTTTGGAGAAAGTGGACGAGGTTGTCGATTTCCCAGTCCGGTCTAGGAGAGAAAAAAAAAAGAAAATGGATGAGAATGGGAGGGACACGTAGAGCTAATGAAATACAGGTGAAGTGGAACCCCGTGCACGCACGCATGCATGCGGGAGTATAGAGCTCGTGCCATGCATGGAATTAGTTATTTCGCCAGCTCTATTGGGTCGTGTCCGATACTAGATTATTATTTTACTCCCTTCGACCTATATTAGTTGCCTCAATTTTTTCTACATACATGTGTATCTATCACTAAAACTTGACCAAATATATTCGTATTTAGATGAATCTAAGTCAACCAATATGAGTCGGAAGAGTAGTAAATGTCGGATATACTAGATGATATCTCGTTGGGTCGCCAAGTAAAAACTTGAAGGATAAAATGCAGCACATCTGGGCCATCCTAGGAATTGACCTAATCTAACCCGATGCAGCAAGCATAGGTAGAAGGATAGAGGCTCGCCCGTGCAGCTGCTGTAATCGCACGCGAGGGTGGCGGTGGAAGAATAGAGGCCTGAAGTTGGGGAAAAGGGAGTCATTTGTTGTGTTCTGTTACTATCAAATAGGGGAACCTGGCCATTTGCCAGTCGTATGAAGAAAAAAAGAAAGATCTAGAAATCTGTAATGAAATAGGCATACCATCTCTTGCTGCAACGTATCCCTCTCCTGGGTCATAGACCTGCTCCCTTCTCTCAGCTTTATTATCATCTTTTCAGTCTACAAAACATAAGCATGTGATTGTTCCATGTCAAAGGGTGTTCTCACATATAAGAAAACTGAGATGATGAAGCAATATAAGCTCCATTATCTCGTGAAGATCCTATCATGAACAATCCAAATATATTTTATTTACAGTGGTGAACTTACCCCATCCAATTTGGATTCAAAGGTTAATGAGTTTTGACTACAAATTTTGAACATCTTCTGTTACCTGTTGCATATTGATACAAGCGAGAAATCAACTAAATGAAAATCTGAGAGAAAGCAACTAAATGAAAATATGAGAGAAATCAACTAATTAGGTGTCAATTATCAAGGGAGGGAGAGAGACACCTGATAGCCACTCACATCACAAAAACTTACGTATCTGTAACAAAGCAAGCGCAAAGGCAACAACCAACTAGTAAGAGCTCTAAACCATCATTTCTCCAATTAAACAGGCATGTACTCAAATCCTTCACCAATAATATTAACTAAAATAATACAATTCGAATTTTAGATCAATAGTATGTACAGAAGAAATTAGATCTATAAGACAGTGTTTAGAGTCAAATTTATTGTGAATTAGCTATTGCAAAGAAAAAGATGATTTCATATACTACACCTAGTCCTTATTTCACTTCGGAATTAGTTTTGTGCAGTGTTCAGTAAAACAAACATAATTTTCTCATACGAAGTTCGTTTTCACTGTACGACCACTCAAATTGTTCAGATAAAACATGTGCATCTAAAGGTGTTTGCCAAAAAATCAAGATAGGGCGGGTTCCCTACCTTGCCCTACTGGGAGCTCCGCCCCTAGACCTAATCTAACCCGATGCAGCAAGCACAACCCCGCATATCCTTACGGCCCTCCTCTCCTCTCTACCGAGCAAGCGTCGCCCTCTCCTCTCTCTAGCGCCCTAGCTCCACCACCACCCCCAACGCCCTCCTCCCTGTCGATTCCCCATCTGGCAAGGCCGTCGGCCTCCCCAGCTCTGCCACAATCGCAAGCGCCCTCCTCCCAGTCGATCCCCACCGACGCCACAGTCCCTGGTCTCCAATCCCACTGCTGCGCATGAACCCTAGCTTCTCTACCCCACCCCTCCTCCCCCAGTTCACGCCAAACTCGCCGCCTCACCGTTAGTCCTCGCCGTGGACTTGTGTAGCTCCATTCTGCCCCGGACTACAATGCGCGAGCTAGACTCCCGCCTCCCCCTGCTCGTGCCGGCAGCAACCACACTTCGCTGCTAGCACCAACAAGAATGATCAGGCCCTAAGACATTGAATCAAAGACATGGAACCGAGGCTCTTGTCCTTATCTGCACGAGCATGAAGACAAATCTTAGCATGGCGCGTGGGCAGCTCGAAGCAAACCTGGCCAACGGGCCGTGCCTAGGCGTGCCGGCCCGTGGCACGCGGGCTTAAGCCCGCCAGAAGCCCGGCAACGACACGTGTCAGACGGGCCGGTGCCGGCCCGTGGCCCGGCTGGGGCCGTGCCTGTGAAGCCTGCATATATTAGCACAAAAAGGTTGACAGGGGGTTTGAACTCACAACCTACCGCTCGCGCCCCCTCCGTTTGACCACCAGGGCAAGCAAACGTTGCTGTTTTAAAAGGTAATCGACGCTTATTATAGGATAAATTGACGGGCCAACAGAAAACATCTATCAAGCCCACGTGCTTCACGTGCCACGGGCTGGCCCGCCAAGCATATGTGCCGTGCCCGAGCCTGGGAGGCAGGCCCCCGTGCCGGGCCAGGCACGCGAAGCCTGTGCCGGGCCAGGCCGGGCCGGTCCATTGGCCAGGTTTGGCTCGAAGCCGTGGAGCCTGCTCCCAGTCTCCGCTGGTGCTACTTGGGCGCTGGCCTAGGTACATGCAAGTACAACAATTTTGACTAGTTCATAATCTCGTGAATCTCAACTAGCTGGTAGGTCATGTGTGCATGCATGTCGTTGGATTTTGCATTAGCACGCACGCGGGAGGCTAAATTCACATTATTAGGCACCAAATGATATTTTGGCCCGGGCACGCTGGAGACGAAATTTGGAGCCCAACACGCAGGGGACAAGATTCTGGGCTCTATTTCGGCCCGAACTCCCCCGCCTGCACACACTTCTTGCTCGCGTCTTCTCGCCTACCTGCGCCCCCGATCCTCTTTGCCCGCCGCCACCGTCACCGGTCGATCCCGGCCGACTCCGGCGACCCCACGCGCCGATGACCACCTCCTCCTATCTCCCTCAATTCTAGGGCGTAGAAGCGTCGATTCGCTGCACCCGACGAACCCTAGACGCGCTGGATCCCGTCTAGTGGGTGCCGCCGCGGGATCCCTCCAGCTCCGGCCGGCTGTCCTACTCCTTCCTAATCTCCGTCCGGCCCTCCTCTTCCTTCCCATCTCCCTCTTCCATCCAGTGTACACCAGGCCAGCCACCCACGGGACCCAGATCGACGCGGCCTGTGACCGAGGCCGGCTGGAGGACCTCGCCCTGGAACTGGAATGGCGGCGGGGATGCGTGGAGGAATACCTTCCGGTCGTCTGCCTTGGGCTGCTGCTACCGGCGTCCAGCCGGGGGCACGGAGCTGCTGCCAGCGACCATCAACCTGAGCTGCTGCTGGTATCCACGTCCACGACCTGCAGCTGCCGGCCACCTCGTTCCAGCTGCCGGTGAGCTCCCTATCCCCTACTGCAGTTTTTCTTTCTAAAAATTGTATCTTTTTTCTTTTGAATTGAATGTCTGCATAGGTAGTAGATGCATAGTAAATATATGAGTTCTTATTTTTACTTTGTTTGCTGCTTATTATGCATAGGTAGTGCCAAGGCTCACGGTGACACGGTAATGGTGGCGGGGAGGAGCGGGTGGTCGCCCTCCTGATGTGCAGCTCATGACATCTACTCGGAGCTTCCTCTGGTGACCACTCCCCAACAAGCTGCTGCCGGTGAGCCATCTCCTCCTCCACAATGTATTTTTTCCTGGTAAAAAGTGTCTTTTTTCCTATTGAATTGACCTTGTAGGCAGTTGAGCAAAAAAACAAGCATGTATGCAAGACGGAAATCCATTGCACTCAATGAGAACCTGCTGTGTGATTAGGCAGTACATTTATATGAAATAAATGTGCTCAATTTGTTTTCATTGTTTGATGCTTGTTGTGCATAGGCAATAGTGCTGAAACTTGTATATTTTCCGGTTCAAAGTGTATAGGATTTGGCTGATTATGCATAGAATTGTATATACAGGAAAACGATTTGGACGCTGATAAATATTGCTTGCAATCTAGCTTCTGATTTGAAAACGATTGAAACCAGATATTTCACATTCCAGATACATAAGTAGCCAGGTACCAAAAGTTGGTGTAATGTGTCTGTAAACTCAAGAACAAAGGAAATATAGACACGGTATAAATTAAACGACGGGGTGCGACTTCCATGCATCGATAATTTTATTTCGTCCAATTAGGATAACATGGTGTGAAGGTCATCTCGTCAGCGTCCTTGAGGCCTGGCGCATTCTGATGTGAAGAGAACTCCTTTCTTCATGTACACACTGCTTTGATAATACTTCAACCACTTGATCATAATCAGTCTTGAAATCTGAATGCCTCAGTAACAACATGATCTTGACAAAGCATGACAAATCTTGCTTGTCCAGCTGTACGAGAAATTGCAGTGACTACCAAAGATCAGCACGGTCTTCATGTGAACAATCTTTTAGTGCTGCAATTCATTGTACATAACTTAATGTTTTCCATGGTGATATTTTTTGAAAGGAGTATAAAAAGAGAAGCATATTAGAAAAAAAGTAGAACCAAACGGAGTACATAAAAACAATTGAGAAGATTATGCTAGACAAAAGAAAAGGTATTCCTAGCTAGCTAGCTATCTACAGGCACGACAAACCTATATATGATCACACCATGTACAGAGCTTCAACTGAAAGATATTATTGCCAAGAGGCAGAAAATTTTAAAAAAAAGACTAATGTGAAATGGTATTCAGACAGTGGAAGCCTTTTATTTCTATATATATACCCACTTCCAAATGACAAACAACAACAGAAATCACATTAGACACAGTGCTCTAAGTATCTCTTGCACTGAAGCCACCTTCGGACCGACCAAATAGACATAATATCGAGCAAAGTTGCATACGTATTTTCTTGCTTGTAGCTACTGGTCTACTTTCAAAAATCACAAACTGGAAATTACCAAAGAGCAAAATGGGTATGCAATTAATGGAAAAGCATGCAGGTTATAATGTAGGTTAATCAATATCTAATGAAGTAAATAAACAAATGCCTATGGTAGCCATACAGTGGTGAGCAGTCAAGAAGAAACTAATCATATTTGACTGGCTAGCTCTGAAAGGCAGGAAAAATAGGTTAGAGATGAACATGAATCTTAAGAAAAAATGATGATAAGAATCTTCCATATGGGAGAGAACGGCTGGGCAGTAGAAAGAAAATTATGTTTGTTTCAAGAATATGCCGAAACATATGCTAAATATGCTACTCCGGTAGAAATTAGAAACCTGAAAAATATGATTTTTGAGTCGGTAATAAATGGCTGGAGTACGTATGATAAGAAGGAAAAAAATCAACAGTAAAAAAATCAACAGTTCATTTCATGGAGGACAAGAAGTTATCCCATAGTGAAATGAAGAAGGTGAGCCAAGCTTTTCTTCTTTAAATGAAAAGCTGGACGCGGCTATTTGGCTCCCAAGCTCATATGCACCCTTTATTTGAATTTGATTTTTGTCAAAATTTAAAATGCCAAAAAAATTCAAAAAACTATGTGCACATAGAACTTCAAGTTTTAGGTGCGTGCAAAGTCGTTTCACGAAAAATGAACATTTTAGGTGACTTGTGCAAAAAAGACAAAAAATGGTGCTAAAGTAACGTGCTACACAAGACAACTTTTTGTCTTTTTGCATAGCCCACAAAACATATCGGTTTTTCGTGGAATGACTTCGCGTGAACCTAAAACATGAAGCTACACATGAACATATTTTTTTTGTAATTTTTCAACATTTTTAAATATCTTATTTTTCTACCGGGTGCAAATGCACCCGGGTTCAAAAATGGATTTCCGCATACATAGTCATAACCTTGTTGCATCAATGAAATAATAAAACCAAGCCATAATAAAATATGAAGCTTAAGCGATCAGGTAAATGTCCATATGTTTATAAGTGAATCCGAAAAATGTGCACCTCCCAAACAAGCTAAATTACTCATGAAGAAATAAGAAAGAATGGAGCCAAATTGCATTAGAGATAAGGTAGCAACTCTAAGACATTTTGACATTTAGTAAGCCCATTATATGCATTGGCTGGCATAATTTACCTTGACAGCTAAATCTAATTGAGAACTTGGATATCTGAAACAATCACTAGGTTTGGTGTAACGTGAATCAAGAGTGGACCCATGAAACCCCAAATAAAAAGTAGCCACACAATATGAACTGTTGGATTCAGACTTGAGGTCAGCTCAGGCGACACGAGGCCAAAAACAAATAGGACTGCAATATATCAGCTACCTCTCACGCGTTAACACACCAGGTTATCCCATTTGTAAATAGCATGCAAACAAAGCATCACATATCACATGCATAGTATACTAGTTATGTCTAATGCTACTGACAAAAGAGCAACCCAACAGATAAATTGTGAGGAAGCTAGTGCTGCTAGCCTGCTGCCAAACGGAATTAAAATGGTGTAGTACACTAGCAGAACCAAAGCAATTTCCAGGACTACTAGGTAAACAATGTAATGGAAAGCTAGAGCAGGCAGAGTTTTATTTAGTGTGGCTGCTAGCACTAGTAGCGAACATATGCACGGTAAAATAGAAAGATAACAGTTGCAATGCAATTCCAGGCTGAAGTCACTCACCTCTCGCCTCAAGCCATCACCATTGCAAATGGCCAACTGCACACCACGCTCGCGATTAATCCAAAGCATAAACGGGGATCAGAACCACAAAATCGATAGGTGAGGAGGAGGGAGAGGGCTCACCGAAATGACCTCCTTGCCCGCATCACCAGCGAGGAGGCCCATGGCCCGGAGCTTGGCAAGGTCCCTCACCGTCGCCTCCATCACTTTCCGCAGCACTGACTCGTAGTACGTGAGGTATGTCTCGTTGGAGAATCCCCGGTATATTTTACCTTCTTAAAATAGCTAAATTATAATCAACATTAGATCACAATTGGAGATTACTTTCTTTTTGCATTGGAGATTACTCGTTCGACAAAGCATACATCAGTTAAAACTTAAAAGTGTGCTTCTACAAACTAATATTTGATCACATGGGCATTACTGAAATACGGATGAACACAATTTTTTAGCAGAAAAATGTGAACAGATAAGAGCAAATTAGTACGAGATCATTGAGCCTATCCTGTAATACTACTGTCGTGAGGCACCAGTGTGCTCACTCGACGGGAGGTAGCAGCTGGGTGAACTAAGAGGATGAACCGCTAATTTGCCCACATCATGTTCCCTGGATGCCTGATGCACCTCAGGTCCAAATATTGGTGACAATATTTGTGAGTGTTGATGAATTTTCGTAAACTTAAAAAAAACACTGTACAGCTTAAAATAATCCAATGCGTGGAAACACAATAGAAGCTGGATCCGCACATCTCACAATAGAAGATGGAAGGTAGTTCTTGAGGAGCTCCTACAGACAAAATAATCAGTATACTTAACCTCGGGGACATCTGGAGGTCAAGCATCTTGGACAGGAACTAACAACGAGGAGTCAAGGACCTTCCTAGTTTTCAAAACTAATTGTGCAGACGCTCAATTGCATGTAACTTGTGTAAATCTTGTCAAGACAGGATCATCCAATATTTTCAAAATTACGTTTTCATTCGACAAAAACTATCTTTATCGTGGTTCTGCACTCTTATGTCATCTGCAGAACTGGGAATAAACTCCTAGGTCCTACATTGATAACAAGAACAGGAAATAAATTACTCCTATGTCATCTGCAAAAGGGAAATAAATTACCGTGGAGTACCACTAATATGTTTTGTCTCCACAAGAACAGGACATAAACTGATGATTGATGAGATACTGTAACAAACAAACCAGATCCTACGTTCAGATCCAAACATAAAGAAAATATAATCCAAACGTGTGGATGTGGATCAAGAACATGAGAAGTTCAAGAGCATAAGAACTGGACATAGGCAGCATGGATCTAGATGATGAAAGTGAACCAAGCATTAGGAAACCGTGGAATTTCATGTAATCCGGAAGAACAGAAGGGATCGATGTTGCTGATTTAGGTCGGGTAGGGGAGCTGATAACCGGAGGTTGGTTGAGGCCTGCTGCTGCGAGGCAGGATGGCGGGAACCCGATGTCATGGAGTGAGAGGGCGACACCGGGAAGCTCCGACTCCGGCCGAATGAAGGGCGGCGGATCCAGGTGACGGTTGGCCGTGGCGTGCGATGGCCAGAAGGGTCGAATTCGACGAGCAGCGCGTGGATGGCAGAGGACCCGGTAAGACTCACCAGATCCGGCTGCCGGAGTCCAGGGGAGGTAGGATCCATGGAGGTGGAGCTGGGGCAGCGGTGGTTGACCATGGTGTTTGAGAGGAGAAGGAGATGACAGGGGAGAACAAACAAGGCACGTACCTCACGTCCGCAGTTGTGCTCCACCTACCACTCGACAACGAGGCAAAACGCCGCTGACGACGACGTAATTGACGGTGATTCAACCCGCCGCCACATCGCTGCCGAGAGTGTCGCGGAGCCCGTCGTGCTCGACTAGTCTCCGAGGCCGCACGCCGCTCATCACGACACGATCCGTCGAAAACGTTAGCTGTCCTGGGTCGCCGTAGGCCGTCCGTCGGCGCCGCCATTCCAAACCGCTCGCCGCTCCTCCGTGCTCGATTAGAAACCAGGTGAGGAAATTTCCGGGTCGGTAGTGGGATAGCACCCACAGGAACCATCTGTTTCGGTGCGACCAACATCTAGCGGGGTTGATGCAGCCGGCTCGGTCGACCGGCCCGGGTGCAGAATAACTTATTCTGCACCCAGGGGGTCTAATAGAGTTTCTATATATATATATATATTGTTTTCAATCTAGCTTCTGTTTTGTTTGCTCAAAGTACTTACTAGTACTCCCTCCGTCTCAAAATAGATGTCGGAAGTTTAGCAAAATTTGAAAAATTTAACAAAACAGAAGCTAGATTGAAAACAATATTGTCTAGATACATCCAAATTTTGAAAATTTTATGACATCTATTTTGAGACGGAGGGAGTACTTCCCGTTTCAATTTTCACTAAGGTTTGCTTGCTAACGTGTTCCCGCTATCCGTGGCTGTGGCTCCTGGTGCATGCACCCTATGTCCCAAAACCTGGGGTTTCTGGCTCGATGGTGCTCTAGCTGGTGCCAGTCCTTCCCCAACCTTGGGTGCACTCCTGGAGCCTGCCACTGGTATCCGGTGTCGACGGCGCATTCGTAGACCAGTGGTGGTCTCACTTGCAGGCGGGACGGCTCCTCTCTGTGAAAACCCCTCGACTCGATACCCTGTGTCTGGCTGTTGAACTGTTGAACTTTTAGGATTTTATGGTGCTTTTCTGTTACTGGAACATGTTGTTGGTGTAGTTTATCTTCTCAACACTTACTACTAGTGATGTGCATTTAATTTCGAAAGCTGGTCAGTTAGATCATTTTCAATCTAGTGCATGTGATAAGTTTGATGATATCCTTGTGCTAGATTACTAGAGTTTTTTCATAATTCAGGCTTGTACTGCATAGTTCAAATGGTTGGAAACACTTGTTATGGGTCTGCTATGGGGTAGTCTCTCGAACTGAATGTTGTGTGATTTTTAAGTCAGTTTTCAGCATGCAGCTATTTTTGTATGACCTGTTCATTCTGGAAGCATCGGTGTTGATTTTTGTTTCGCGGTTTGTCCCCCCCCCCCCCCCATATGAACAGTTTAAAAGATGTCGTGCAGACGCAATGCCAGTTTCTTGTGCCCTATTATGTTGTATATTGGTGTTTTTTTAATTCCATTGTCATGTTGTACTAGGCTGCTGCATTTCTTGATGAGTTATATGCCTTATATGGATTGATTATGAATTTGTGTTGCAGGAGAAGTGTGAGGCTGTGGTTGAGAAGAACACCAAGTTGGAGTAGCAGATGATTGCACTGTCCACTTCTTTCCTATCTCTCAAGGTATTGACCAAATGCACCGGTTACGTGATGAATAGTTGAGCTCTGTCATATATTGAAAAGTGAAAAGATGTGGTCTTATTACTGTCTAGTAAATCTTCAGTCTTGACACCACCAGGAGGACTTGTTAAACCGGCTGGCTATGGTTTGTTGTCACTAACAAAAACCTGTTTTGAGGTAGGAAAAAAAGAGATAAATATTAATTTGTCAGTCTTGCCCACTAGGTATTGTGATCCGAGCTAGGTATGATGTCTCATTTAGTTGGTTGCTTCTTGCACTCGATACTCATTATTTAGAAGTGAACATATATATGCAAAGCCTCTGGCTACAATGCAGCACATAGGTAGGCATCGAAGCTGATAGAGCAACGTGTTGTGCATGGTTTGACCATCCGATGAATTTGAACGGCTCTGTTTAAATGTTGTAGCAATGCAGCTATATGTATACATGCGTGCATTCTGTCCTTTCGCTTTATTTGGTTCAAATTCGTTATATATGCAGCTATATGTATAGATCCGCCGCTGGACTTTTAGAAATTTGTGATGCTTTTCTGTTATTACTGGAATGTGCTGTTGGTGGTGTAGTTGATCTTGTCGACACTTAACATACTAGTGATGCACATTTAATTTTGAAATCTGGTCAGTTTGATAATTTTCGATCAAGTGCATGTGCGCAGACGCAATGGCAGTTTCTTGTACACGATTATTATGCTGTATATTGTTGTTTTGTGATTCCAGTGTCATGGTTGTACTAGGCTGCTGAATTTGATGATGAGTTATATGGCTCATCTGGAATTGGTTCTGAATTTGTGTTGAAGGTGATGTGTGAGGCTGTGGTTGTGAAGAACACCAAGGTTGAGTACCTCTGACCAAATGCACCTGTTGCATGATGAATAGTTGAGCTCTGTAATAATATATTTGAGAAGTGGAAATGTGAATCTTGAGTCTGGACACCATACCATCAGGAGGACTTGTTAAACTAGCTAAGGTTTGTTGTTACTAAAAAATCACCTGCTTTGTGGTCATGGGAGAGAAAGAGGGAGAGGGAGAGGGAGAGGGAGAGGGGGAGAGAGAGAGAGAGGGAGGGAGGGAGGGAGTCTTTGTAAGAAGAGACATTGTAATAATATCGCAGTAACCTGGTGTTCTTTACAGAACAGTGAACTGGTTATCCTTTTGTAGTTGAGCAATTAGTATCCGTACATGCAAAATGCATCTCGTATCTACATGGCCGATTTTTTTTTTTTGGCTATGTGGGTTCTATGTGATCTATGCTGTTTGCTCACTGTTATAATTAGAGCTATTCTTTGATCTATTCTTGTTTTTTTCTTTGAACACAGTTCTATTGATTTGATTCGCAATGCTATGGCATTTCCTTTCTTGTACTGATGTTTGATGTATCTTATCTGCAAGTTGTAGAAGCCTGGGAGTATAGGAGGCTTCTGTCTGATGTATGAGTGGAGGGTGGTCTGCTTCTCCGACTCTGGTTTTTTTTTGGTAAGTTTCTGGTTCCGCTCCTTCATCCTCTATGTGGTGTGTGATGCCACTGCCATCTAGCCGTGGCTGTACTGAGTTCCTGGCTAGAAGGTGCCGATGAGTGTGTATGTTGTTGGTTGGTTCAAACTTGGCTGGGTTGCAATTTGTGCTGAAAATGCACAAAGCAGTAGCATATCCCTGTCTTGATTAAATGTAAGTTCAAACAATTGAAAATATTTTTCATGGTTCTGCTGTGGGGTAGTCTCTTGAACTGAATGTTGTGATTCTCAAGTCAATTCTCAGCATGTAGCTATTTTTGGGAACAATTTTTTTGTATCACCTGTTTATTTTCCGCTATGAAGAGTTTAAAAGATGTCGCGGAGGCGCAATGCCAGTTTCTCTATTAAGTGTTCAAAAGTTTTTGTTTATCTCGTTATATATGCAAGATCGATGGTGTTGTAGAGAAAAATCATCACAATGATGATTAATCCGAGCATTGGCTTGTAAGTTAGGATTCCAGTTGCTGCGCGTTTCCTTGGTGTATGTATGCAGTTCGCTGATGCGGCAGGTGGAGGGAGGATGCTAAGCGGCTGCTCCAGGAACCCACCAGCAGACGTTACCCGGCGAGGCGGAGCGAGGCGTTGCGGCCTGTGCATGTGTTGTGCAACAATGAATTTGTTATCCTCGTGTAGTTGAGTAATCAGTATCTATACATGCAACAAGCATCTGGTATCTACATGGCGAGCTTTTTTTGACTATGTGGGTGCTACTATGCTGTTTGCTTCACTGTTATTGCATTCTGCTTTATGAAAAAAGCAAGCTAGCGTGTAGAAAACTATGACTATATAAGTATCATCCTACTGTTATAATTAGAGCTATTCTTTTATCTGTTATAAGTATCACCCTGCCGAGGCCATGGAGAATACTCTCGAGCCGGCTGATCGTGTGGGGAGGACACCGTCTTATTGGTCCAGTAGAGGGCATAGAGATCCTGCAGCTATGGCGGAATTCCTGATATATGGGCTCCAATCAGATCTATGTCTCGTTGATGAAATCAAGGTGCAACCAATCAAAGGTCTGTCCTAAGACTGCAGCCTTCTTTCTGTATAAAAAAGCTGCCTGATATGTGTTGATGCTCTTCATCGTGCAGTGTTTTTCCGGGATGACCAGCCAATATATTCAGCAAAGCGCGTCCGGTTCCAGATGGGGTATCCAAAGTCACCTCTGCAGTCTGAGACGCTTGTATATGGTGAAAATGAAGGGTGGCACATTGCTGATAGCAACTATATCTGGACGTATAGATCTCCAGAATTTACAATGTTGCAGGTCAGTTGAATACATGTTCCCAGGCGTATTCATTTTCATTCAATCGAATCATGATTTAGATGTTTGAAAAGTGACAAGATGTGTCATATTCCAGGAAAATGTGTTACAATCCTTTAAGCTACCACACCCAGTTTTATGTATTGGTGGGGCGGTGAAGATTGAGCTTCTTGGTGGGGTGGTGAAGGACGCTTATGATGGCCGCTACTACATATGGTGAGTTATTGAACACTTGTGCAAATACTGCATTGTTTTGATGTGATCATCTCTTCCATTGCATTGATAAATTGGTGATGTACTTTTTTCAGTGTGTCTCATGTCCAAGTCATGGGGAAGCCACTGTCACGAGAACTGAGAGTTGGTCCTCGCGGAAATGGCGTAGTCCTCAGTTACTACGTGGATCCTCGTAGATGCGGTATGCCTCACAGTGAGTCATCGGGGGATGATGGTCGCAGCAAGTCCACTGCTTTGCATCGAGGGCGTGGCACTCTGCTATGACTTGAGGGACAGGAGAACTGGACCAAGCGCTGTTGAGCATGCTGTTCGGTGGTCCATTGTAGCTTTTGGAAAAAGACTGGACATCTTCAATCTATTTGGAAGAAAGTATGAATCTGGACATTTTCAATCTACTAGCAATGTAATCTTGCAACGTTCTCCTACTACTATATTGCACAACTAACACGCTATTAGAAGACCATATCAGAACTTTAAATGGGTGCACTAAGTTTTCTTTTTTCTCACAACCCACTTTGTAGAAGTAAACTCTGAGCATTAACAATGGCTAGAATGCATGGCAAGACCATGGGCCGAAATTAAAAAGTACTCTCTCCATATCACAAATATAAGTGATGTTTTGGACATGCTTTCGCATAAACTTTTAGAATTTCAGCTATGGATATTGTTTAGTTATTCAGATTGGAAAACTGAAGAATATGTATAGATTTGTTTTCAGAACTTATTAGAAATTCTTGATTTGTATACATATGTTTAATAGGAGTAGAAATTAGTGACCAAAGCTGCATTTTGGGAACCGTGTCAATGTCCAAACAACTCGGAAGGGTGCAACTATAGTGTGGGAGTTGACACGAAATTGACTATATCATAAATGTGCAACTATAATCTAATTTAAAAATATCAACTCGAAAGGGTGCTTCGTAGTATGAGAATCCTCAACAAGCATGAACGTTTTATTTTGTATAATGCACATTTTTAGAGGCAGAAACATATAAGATTTTATATACAAAATAATTTTTTATATGTTGCTTGAACATTTAATTCTAGGCGCATGAACATTTAATTCTAGGCGCATGAACATTTTATTTGACATGAACAATATTTTTTTTCTAAACTTTAATTTTATTATATGAATTAAATGGGAGTTACACATGATATTTTCTATTTAGGGAAAGCAATAAAAGTTGGAAGCCCAAGTCCCTTCCCTCGAGCTTAAGGGCTGGGTCCTTCCCTCGAGCTTAAGGGCTGGGTTTAGGAGGGCTCCCACATTTGTACCTAGTTTGTGTTTGCTGAGATACCTAATTTTTAACTTTTTGACAATTAAGGGAACTGCTATTATAGAAAACTTATTAAAGTTGATATGGGTGCTAGGTTGCACACTATTACTGGCTATGGGAGGATCTCCAACCGGCTCCTCAGGCGTGCCCCAGGGCCCTTTTTTGGCACCACCGCTGTAAAATTTGTTCAGTCGGCCTCTCAGAAAACTATTTTCGCCGGCTCGGGCGTAATTTGGAACCGGCGCACGCCGGGGACGTGTGGGGACGCCGGATGTAACGAAAATTTGGGCAGGTGTGTTCTATCGGTGACACAAGACGATTCCTCCTCCCACTTTCATTTTCCCTTCATTTCTTCCCCATATCTCCCAATACGCACCTGTCCCGCTGCCATTTTCGCTTGCCACGCCGCAGGAGAAGTTTGTTGTTCCTTGGATGGCGGAGGACGGTGTGGTGCTGTCAAAGGTGAAGGCAAAGGCGAAATAGAAATCGGTGAAAGAGAAGCCACGGGAGATGTCCAACGCATAGTGGGTGAAGGAGTGTGCACAGCGGGAGGCGGTCACAGCTGACCGCAGGGAACTGGGGTTGAAGGCCAAGGCCAGGGACGTGCTGGCGACGAAGGACATGGTGATGAAGAAGAAGCAGAAGTGTCGGTGCTTCCGCCACAAGCTCGGTGCTTCCCTGGCGTGGTGTCGACAGCCAAGGGAGGGTATCATTGCCGAGAAGACTCACACCGTCCTCTCCGGTGATGTTCTAGGAGAACTACGGCCACACGAAGCCTCGCTCGAGGTTCTCCCTTGCCTGAGTATGCCGATGGCAACCCACTCGGCGGCTTCAACACCAACAACGTCTTTCCGCATGATCATTGCGTCTGCTTCCCTCCTCTTGGTTCGGTCGGCTTCAACAGCCACCTCAACGTCGCGTACGCGGGCTCGCCGGCGCATCGCTAGCGTCCTCTCCTTTACCAATGGAGCTAGCACCTCGTCTAGCTGCCAACCAACACTACAAAAATACCCCCCATTACCGAGCGGATTTTTGGAGCGACACAAGCGAAAAGTACCTGCAATAGTTGGATGCACGACAGATGGGTTGTGGCCGCACCATTTTGTCGTGGCGGCCACTTATATGCCGTGTCACACTCGATACCGGTAGATTATGGTGCCGTGGTACATGACTAGCAAGCCCGACGGTACTGAATGTCGTGGTAGCTTGATGGAGGCTGTTACGATTGCGGCGTGGATTGTAAGCGTCGTGCTGACTGGTCAAACGCATCACACTAAGTGGTGAGATCCACCACTAACAAGTTGTTGCCTGTTAGACTTGGTTTTTTCCTCTCCCACAATTTTTTTATCATAGACCTGGAATGAATGTTTTCCTTTTCCTCTCCCGCATTTTTTATTTTTAAGATATCCTCTCCCGCAATTAAAGCAAGACCGTTCGCCTCCTCTAATACTTCTCGTCTTTTTTGCTTTTAGATTACTCCAATCCTTCTCATGTGCGGATAGAGGGAGAAGGAAACTATTATGCAATTTCTTTATGGCCCCTTGCGAATGTGGCCCAAAAAGCAAGATGCCTGACCGCACTTGCTCAAATGGCCTAGACTTGCTACTCCCCACTCCCCATTCTATATAATATAGAGGAACCCTAGCAACTAATCCCATTATCAGTCAGCACCTTACAAAAAACACCTCCAACTCAAGAACTCCACGCGCAACATCTCCACCAGGTAGCGCATGATCTAGCCGTTGGCTCAATGGATCTTGCGCGGCCCAGCCACGCCGGATCTTGCTCGGCCCCATCATGCCGGATCTTTCTCAGCCACGCCACGCCGGATCTTGCGCGGGCCTGCCATTGGCTTGTCTAATCCATAGGTTTGCTCCTCATCTTCTGTAAACATCTTTGTTGGCTTGCTCTTTTAGATGCACTGGTTTGCTTTTTCTCCTCTTAATCATCTTTCTTGTTCATATTTCAGTACCAAGCGAAGTTACCATCATATGGCGTGTGCTCAAAGTTAGATCCATTTTGATGATGTTGGCGCGCATAGACTCTTTAGTGCCGGCATGATGTTGATGTTGACCGGAGTGGAGAGGCGCTCAATAAGTCTAGGATTAGACAGATTTTTCTCCTAATTAGGTGTAGTTTTAGGTTTTAGAGGTAGATCTGCTGAATAAAGAGGGGCTGAAGACCTACTTTGCAGCAGATGCTACCTCTAATCATTCCTCTAATCATTAAATGATTAGAGAGCGGATCAAATCTAGTGTAATATGATATGATATAATGAATATTCTATATATGAGTAAACTGGAATGTTCGAATTGCAATGAGATTAGCAGCCTAAATTAGTTATTGTTAGTGTAATTAACTTTCAGTGATGCTGGACAGTGTAACACGACAAATAATGCGCGCTTACACGACACTAAATTTCCGCTGTGTTCTATAATGTAACCTGGCACTTCATATGCCGTCCCGTGGAAGAGCTAGCTCGGAGGATCACGTTGTGTTGAGTAAAAAAATTCGTTGCCGATTCAGAATCCCCGACGCAGTTATCACTAGAGGCTTTTCTTTATCGCGCCAGCACGAGCACGACGACTAAGGTTATGCCTCAGCTTCTATAAGTGCCAGCGCTGGAGCTCCATGTTGTAATGCAATACGCTCGAAAGCGTGTTCGGTGGAATGACGCAAGGCGATACGTTCATGCACGAGCTTATCCAAACCGGCTCCATGGTTGTCGCGCCATGCCCCAGTTTCTTCACTCAAGAGGAAACTCAGCAGCTGGAGCTAGGCTTAGGGTTTAGGAGCTAGACATGGGAAGGCCGACCTGTTTTGGGCCAGAAGAAGGCCAAGGCAGCACAAGGCGTGGTTCCTGCCGCCGAGAGGCTGCACTCCTCAATCGACAAGTGCATCGCTGACACTGCGTCAAACGCCTTTCCGAGGGAGGAAAAGTACGGTGCAAGATGTGTGGTGATGCTAGAGAAGCGATACGTGAAGATCAGCCTCCTGAAGACGAATGTGGCGGCCAAGAAGAGGAACACAAACTTGAAATTTCTCTTGGGAGGCAACACGGCTACCATGGATGATGACATGAAGAAGTGGTACATGGGGAAATGTGACCTCATTTTGCAAGAAATGCAGCTTCCACCAACTCCAATGCCGACTCCAAGATCTATACAGATGGTGACTCCACTGTCGAAGTCAACCTCAGCATCGACGGCGACTCCATCCCCAATGCCAAGCTCTGCATCGATGGCGACACCGGAGGCGACTTCCACATCTGTGAAAGAAGACCTTGTCATTTGATTTGCGCCTGTGTGCGTATGTTTTGATCACTGAAACTGTGAACTTTGGCGATTTGTGCTTGTACGTGCCTGTTTGATCGCTAGAACTACGAATTTGTGGCTTTTGTGCCCTATTTTGGTAGTGGGAAACAAACTTTTTAAATATATCGTTGTTTGTTCTGTGGGCTTATACTTGGGGGCTGCGGTTGGGAACCGGCGTGCCCCCCCACTTCTCAAAAACCGTTGGTGCAAACCCCAAAAGTCCATCGCCAGATGCGATGGGGCGCAACAGCTGGAGATGCTCTGAAATACAATATATGTGATTCTAAAAAAATGATGTATATATAACACTATGGAAATACATTGGATGAGGTAGATAGTCTCGGATGCAGTCTCAGAGTGTCACGCCGAGATTTGGGAAGAGTTCTCTAGACCAAGTTCATGAGAGGAGGAAGAAGAGGTGGTTGGAAGGGGGAGATCAGCTTCTAGATGTTTGTGTTACAAAGCCATGCCTTCGTTGTTAGATCGCGCTCGTTGCACGGTATCAAACTATCAAATGGACATGTCTCCGCGATATTTTTGCCCGAGTTTGCCTAACGCATACTAGCATGGATCTTGCGGCGGCCGCACAATGATTTTGGTTTTCTAGGGGTGTGACTAGTAGCCGGGTCGAATTTTGAGCTCCCTGGGAGCAGGTCCTGGGAAACATGACCATGTAGAAACAGCCTAAAGGCCATGTTGTGCATTTTATTTGGTGGACTGGGTCACATGGTAGGCGACAAAGAGTAATGGTTGATTGGCTGCATGTAGTTACCGTTTTTAGCTAAGCACAGACAAATGAGTTATTTGGTGGCCACCAAACTACCTAAATATGCGCCCATACTGAGATGTGATCACCATATTCAAATATGGTGAACTTACCAGCACATCATATGTACACAAGCACATACATTCAACATATCCATAACTACAGTACTTAACTAAACAAGCATAATTAAGAGGGTTCAACATCTCTCACTTAACCTAACAGGTACTTAAGTTCAACATCAGGTTCATCCCATGCAACCTATGTACTACAACTACAACAAAAACGGTATTTATTTACAGACCCCTTTTGTCACTTAATATCCATATTTTGTCAATGAATATATGATGTTGAAAAAAATAGGATGTCACTATATTTGTCATAAAAGCCGCGCCATAAAAAAAATCCCTAACCACAGTTTGCATTTTTTGTCATTGTTTAACTTATATTAGTTGACGATGTTAGTTTTGTCAACAATCGTGTGCAATAGGTGACTAAAATATTTGTCATGGTATATATGAAAAGTTTGTCATTATAAAATATAAGGGAGTGTAGGAAAGGTCATCATTTGAGACGTGACATTTTGTTAATTACGTGTAATTTACTGACCTGGTATTATGATAAATGTGACCCAATGGTTCTTACTGGTGGACCAAGGGCGGGTCGCAGACGGTTCTGACAGGTGGTACCCATAGGGTTATGCCAGGTGGGACCCATAGGGTTCAGATAGGTGGAACCTAGAGGGTTCAGATAGGTGGGACCGAAGGGCTCTAACAGGTGGTACCCATAGGGTTATGATAGGTGGGACCCATATGGTTCAGGTAGGTGGGACCAAGAAGGTTCGGATAGGTGGGACCGAGATGGTTCTGACAAGTGGGTCCACCACATTGCTTTTAGGTTGGTCCACATGTTGCTAACAGTGTCAGTAATTTCGTCACGTTAATAATTATGAGATCATTTTCAAGTAGATGCAGAAAATGTCGAAACTATGATACTGACAAATATAGTTGGAATCAATATATAAAATGGCAACGATAAAATTCTATGAAATATTTTTAACACGATATACATTGCTGAGCAAAAGCACATTAAAATGAACATACAACTAAGTATATCTTATTGATGAACAATTTTATCAAGATGGAAGTGTCGTTGAGTTGTTGCCTTGTCCTTGCTGCTGTGATTTCTTAATATGAAACTAAGCATGGCTTCTAATTCTTGTTGCTTCTTTTCAGTTGATCTATTTTTCTCTTCCTATGCTTTCATCAGAGCTACATGATCCTCTTCTTGCTTTTTTGCATTTCTTAAAAAAATATCCCAGGCTTCCATCCTTTACTGCATCTCTTGTTTGTAACTTTCAGCTGCGAGGAGTGATTGTTCCTGCTATTCAGCAAGCTTGTTTTCTAGTTCTCAGATGTGTGTTGTTTACACAGAGATCTTCCTTGAGATTTATCCAACGCCCAAATGTGAGCGGAACATGCATGTGCTTGAACTCGGTGTGCTCTTCTCCTTCAAGACTTCTTCAATGATCTGCACTTCTATTTTTAGTGTCATATTCAAGGTGTGGCCTATTTTTCAAGGTCATCATTGCATCCTGCAAATAAGTTGAAATGAAAGCATACGAAATATTGAAGTAGAAAGCTTATTCATTACAAAATATTAGCAATATTAAAAATGTCTTACATAAGCATCTTTGGCTTCCGTAGTCATAATTACTTCCTTGTTAGTGTGGCTAAGTCTACAGAATTCAATTGGAGAAGTCACCTCCTCCAAGGTCTCTGAGTTCTACAAAAAAATTGGAATTACGAACATCAGTTAGCAAAATTTCTACTAAGCTTGGAAGAACATGTATTTAATATATCAACTTAAAAACTTACAAGAGATTCGTAGTGTGCAACAAAGCATCTTGATCCAGTTGTATGGTTCTTCTTCACAGCTTCTCTATTCACTTGATTCTTCACACACATTTCCTAAATTTGAGTATTAAATTGTGAGTTTTCTGTGTAGCAGAGATGTATGTGGTGAGTATTTGTAACTGTAAATTTTAGTACCTGATAGTGGGCATCAAACCATCTGTCCATAAGATCTTTCCAACTTCTCTCTAGTACATTTGCTGGCTTCATCTTATATGCTTCCTGGGGGATCATATCTTTAATCTTGTCCCAATTCTCCTTCTTAAGCGTGTAACGTAGTTGGTGCATACTACTCTGTATTTGTATTGGTCACTTCATCATTTGTGTCCATTTCAAAATTTCCATATAAAATGGAGATGCATATTATGTAGTTACGTAGGTAGATAAGTAACATAGCTATGATATAAAACTGTAATGTTAGGGATCACCGCTACTTTGCAAATAGCACATGGAATAACATCTTTCAAAGTGTCATCTTTTTTTTGCATTGAGTCTAGTTGGTTGCCAGATGTACTTTTTCTCGGATTTGTATTCCGACTTTAGACCTTAGTTTTGCTGCTTGAAGAGGATTTTTGGGACTCCTAACCCCCTCTGTGAATTCAATTTTCATTTTATTCCCACCATTTCTTCTAGTGTAGTCATGCAGACCATGGCCCATGGAAATTCCACGTTCCCCACTCTTTCACTGTTGGGGGAATACCCCCGGGTAGGATCACGCCGGGGTATAAAGGCTGTGTTAGCCGAGGTACGGCAAGGTCAAAGCGAGAGCTGGCCGAGTCACCTCAAGGCAGGCCGACTTACGAAATGACCCGGCCTGGAGGATGTTCGTCTAACCTTGGCCCGACCGACATATAGCGTATGTCGACAATGCCTTTGTGACTTGTTTGCAGGTACCTACGTGGCCGATTTAGCCAGGCGCTAACCGGGTTACCACTTGGCTTCGAAGGAAAGGAAGGAATCTCGCTGGTCAAAAGGTGACCTCTGTCCACTGTAGCGTGAGCGAAGCAAGCAGAGGGAAGGACCATCGGGGCTTGGCCGACAAAGGTGACATAAACAATGTCAGCTGAGCCACCAGTGTCGAGTGACACCACGCCAAAGAGGGGCTCAGGAAGGCTTACGCCCTGAGTTCGGACTAGCCGTTTAAAGTGTAGAAAAGAGGCATCTTACTTTAACAAAGGGAATATTCGGAGAATATGCCTCCACGTGTGCCCTAGATTTGTAACCTGCTCTCCCCTATATAAGGAGCACCAGGGCCTCCATAGAAGGAGATCGATCATTTTTGCTAAGGAAGAACCCTAGAGCATAGTAGTGGGCAGTAAGAGAACTAGTCTCCTTCTCACGAACAGCTCGAGGAGCCCTTGTAGTCCTTCATCAACAAGAGAGAAATACAAACATCTATGTGTGGAATCACCACACTATACCTTCCTGGATTCCTCTAGTGCACATTGGACCCATCTTTAGCCTATACATGGCATCTGCCGTGCCACCACCACAACAGTTGGCGCCTACCGTGGGGCTAGCAGTGCTAGCAGGAGTAAAAATTCAGACGGGAAACATCTTCGGCACCGGCGAACACATCGTCTCCGGTCTAGTTCAGCGCTTTGGTGCACTGGACTACGTCAGCGACAATGCGGGGAGCTTCAAAAGGCGCCCTCCTCCGTGCAACGACCTCTTCATCAAGCTTAGCGCACACAAGATCTACGTTGGCATCAACGAGTCCTGCGTACATCCGTAGCACGTCGTCAAGGGAGGCGATACACCTCTCAGCGCGGCTCGTGGCACGTATATCACTCGCCCCGCAAGCTGCGTTGAGGTCATGATGATGGTGCCATATGCAGGAGCAAGTAAGGACCTGACGCTAGACCCAGACGCCACGCAGAAGCAGGAAAGGTCTAGATTCCCTCCACTAGAGAGGCCAGAGAATGTACTACAACAGGAAATAGATAGCTTAGCAACACCCATATCTCCAGTAGCAGATCCGGCTAAGGCATATGTCGAGTTAGAGGAAACTAGGTAGAAAATGCTAGCCAGTGCGAAAAAGTAGCTGAGTTGCAGCAGTCACTGAACATCACTCGCTGGGAGTATGCAAAGGCAAACCCCATAGATGGAGTAAAAATCCGAGGCAGGAACCTGATCACTGAGATTGACAAGGAATATGTGGCTAAATCAGGTCAGACAGCTACTATAGTAACAACAAGGATGGAGATTTACAGTACCCCGACAAAGAACCTCAGGGCCGCCAATGCGGCCACATCCGAGTTAGAAGGCTTAACTGGAGAGGCCCGAGATAGGAAACAAGAGAGAGTTAACCATTTGTTGAGGGTGGCATGTCAGCAGAATGAGGAAATAAACAAGGCAAACCCGGTGCAACCCGGAGCATCACACGTAGTTTATTCAGCAAGGAACAACCTGGCGAAGTCCGCTGGAGCTGCGTCGTCACCCCATGACGGCCCTAGGAGAGAGGAAGTGGTAACCTCAGGGAGAAAAGACAAACAGATGGTCCCATATGACCCGGTAAGGGCAGGAAAAGGAAAATCAGTGCAAGTTGATGAGGATCGTCACAGTGCCAGTCGGGGTGAAGCTGGCCGAGGTAACCGCGACCAAGGCAATGCCGGTTAGAGGAACGTTGCCAACGGCAATGCCGGACAACGTAATCCGGTGGGAGCAGGGCAAAATATGCCTCGACAACAACATCAGCAATACGCACCTCGGCAGGAGAGAAGTGTTGGCCCAACAATGCAGCAGCAAAATGCTCGTCCGGGTCATGATAGGTACAATGATGGTTACTCGGCAATGGCTGATGCCGGATATCCAAGACCGGAGCACCATGTGATTGGATCGAGATTGGGGAACAGGAATTTGCAGCCGAATGATGCAAAACTGAAACTTGGCTAAATCTATAGGTCGGAAATGATTGAGGTGCAGGGTCCACCGGATCTAGTATGTTTTGGACCTCGCATCATGAGGGAGCCACCCGTGCCGAACTTTTAGCTGGCATGTGGAACAAAGACATATGATGGTAGCACTAAGCTGGATGATTGGCTAATCGATTATGCAACTGCAGTCAACATAGCCGGAGGAAATTTGAGATGGGCAGTGAGGTACGTACCTCAGATGTTAGAAGGGCCAGCTAGGGTCTGGTTAAATAACTTGCCAGAGGTAAGCATCAAATGATGGATAGACTTCGAGGAGATGTTTGTTAGTAACTTCTCAAGCACATACAAGAGGCCGAATAGGCCACAAACCTTGGCGTTGTGCAAGCAAAGACCAAATGAGCAAAACTAAGAGTTTCTAACTCGGTGGTGTAACGTGCGCAATTCCTATGAGGGGGTAATTGAATCACAAGAATCGCGTGGTTCGCCCAAGGCTGTAGGTATGGAAGTATGTTGTGGCAGAGGTTGCATTGAGATATGCCAACCACCCTGGCTAAGACGATCCAGATCACGGACTCGTATGCTTTGGGAGATCCAACCCATCCTCGGCTGATGTCAAGTGAGTCAAATGAGGAGTACTACAATAGAGATGGTTCTAGATTATCTCGGAGGAATGACTTCCGAGGTAAAAGAAGGGATGATCGCCAGGATTATAGGTACAACTCACAGCAAGTGGCGGCTGTAGATCAGGATCAGCCCAATGCTGGCGCCATCCAGCATCTGAAAACTAGAGGGCAACATTGGCAGCAAAAAAGTGAAGGCAAGAAACCTTGGACGCCAGAGCAGAAGAAACAGTGGCAGAACATAAAGGATCGTCTGAGATACATATTCGAGTCTATGTTTTATCAGCCGTGTAAGTTCCATACACCAAGTTCGAATAATCTGACGAATCATGCGACCAGGTAATGTGAATGGATGAGGAAGTTAGAGTAGAGTGGCTCGGGGAACGCTCAGGCATCTCTGCACGATGCACCTCGGCATGATGGACCCCGGCACGAAGAACCTCGGAATGAAGCACCTCGGCAGCAATTGCTCACTAGGCGGAATGGACAGCAACTGATGGTGCCTCCACCACCACCGAGGCATGAGAATCAAGAAAGAAGCGATGCAGTGCACCAAGTGAATAATCAGCCGCAAAAAGACAAAGGGTATCACGGTAATGAAGGGAGGAACAAGTACATGGAGCATCACTAAAGCTACTATGTGTTCACCATAGAGGAGACTGATAGAAAGAGCTTGCAGCACCGACATATGGAGGTAAACGCGATAATGCCAGCTGTGACGAGGTATATGCCTTGGTTAGATCAGGAAATCACTTGGAACATCAAAGATCACCCCAGGTCCTGATCGTATGCACCAGTGTTGGATCCGACATTCATTGGGTCGAATATCAATGTGAGGTTTTCCAAGGTACTGATAGACAATGGAAGTAGCATTAACATCATGTACAAGGATACCATGCACAAGTTGGGAATCTCAGAGAATATGCTCCAAGCAACAAGGACCACTTCTCATGGCATCGTGCCGGGTATCTCATGTGAGCCCACTGGTAAGGTTCGAGTTGACATGTTATTCAGCACAAGGGACAACTGCCGAACTGAAAACTTGGAGTTTGAGGTTGTGAACTTGGAAAGCGCGTATCATGCGTTACTCAGAAGGCTTGCTTTGAACAAGTTCATGGCCTGCACTCACATCAGTTACCTGAAGATGAAATTGCCCGGACCAAGGGGGGTGATTACCATAGCTAGGGACTTCAGGCGTTCTATTGAGTGCGCTTCCTCCGGATCTAACTTGGCCGAGTCACTTGTGATTCCTCAAGAGAAGAGGAGAATTCAGGAGGTGGCGGCATTGGCTCAGTCCGCACAGTAGCATATGCCGGCTCTGACCAACCCGCATGTGAGTGTGTCATTTCGAGCGATAAGAGATACAAAGAAGGTGCCCATTGATGATCTGTTCCCATAGCGCACCGTGACCATTGGTACCGGGTTAGGCGAAAAATAGGAAAGCGATCTCGTGAACTTCCTCCATGAGAATCGGGATATCTTTGCTTGGTCCACATAGGATCTACAAGGTGTGATGAGGGAGTTGGCCGAGCACTATTTGAATGTAAGACCCGGGGCTAAGCCGATGAAGCAACCTCTCCGCCGCTTCACCAAATATAGGAGAAAAGTCATTGGAGATGAGATACCTCGACTTTTGGCGGGCGGATTTATCATGGAAGTACTTTACCCAGATTGGCTCTCTAATCCGGTGCTCGTGGAGAAGAAGAAAGATGATCCGAATGTGGCTGTGGTGTGGTATATGTGTATTGATTACACGAACCTGAATAAGGCGTGTCCACAAGATCCATTCCCACTACCAAGGATAGACCAGGTCATAGACTCAATTGTCGGATGTGAAATGTTATCATTCATAGATGCATATTCTAGTTTCTACCAGATACCTTTCAACCCGGATGATCAAATAAAGACCGTGTTTATCACTTCGTATGGGGCTTATTGCTATCGCACTATGCCATTTGGTTTACGTGATGCAGGAGCAACGTATCAACGATGCATGCAAAAATGTCTACATGACCAAATTGGTTGAAATGTGCAAGTCTATGTGGATGATATTGTGATAAAAACCAAGGAAAGCAAAACACTCCTTGATGATATCCGGCAAACATTGGTGAACCTAAGGAGGTTCCGAATGAAGCTAACTCGGAGAAATGTACTTTTTGGTGTGCCAGCTAGGAAGTTACTCGATTTTCTCGTATCCAACCGAGATATCGAGGCTAACCCCACAAAAATCCGAGCCACAGAAAGAATGGAACTGCCAAAATGTCTTAACAATCTGCAGAAGTTTACTGGTTGCCTGGCATCGTTAAGTCGGTTTGTAAGTCGGCTGGAAGAGAAGGCATTGCGCCTCTACCAGTTAATGGAAAAGGAAGACACATTTACATGGACACCGCAAGCTGATAGCGCGTTCCGAGAGTTAAAAAAGATGTTGTCTTCTACACCAATATTAGCCTCGCCACTATCCAAAGAGCCAATGTTGCTCTATATAGCCGCGACCAACCGAGTCGTAAGTGCAGTGATATTGGTGGAGTGTGATGAGGAAGGAAATTAGGTGCAAAGACCAGTGTATTACCTGAGCGAGGTGTTATCGACTTCAAAACAGAATTACCCTCACTATTAGAAGATGGCATACGGTGTGTATATGGCAGCCAAGAAGCTGAAGCATTATTTTGAGGAACACCCCATCAAGGTGATATGCGAAGCACCCAGATCCGAGATTATGAGCAACAAAGACGCCCGTGGCCGAATTGCAAAATGGGCAATTGAGTTAGCCCCGTACGCATCACAGTTTGATAGAAGATATGCGATGAAATCTCAAGCAGTGGTAGATTTCTTCGTGGATTGGGCTGAGATGCAATACGAACCACCTTTGCCGGATTCGAACTATCAGCGAATGCACTTTGATGAATCCAAGCTAAAGGAAGGACTGGGGGGCCGGGGTAGTGCTTACCTCACCCAAGAAAGATCAATTGAAATATGTCCTCCAAATCCATTTTAGCGCATCAAACAATGTTGCCGAGTATGAAGCGCTCATGCATGGGCTTAAGGTAGCAAAGGAAGTGGGGGTACATTAGATACAATATTTTGGAGATTCATATTTGCTGGTGCAGCAAGTGTCTGGCAATTGGGATGCTCTGGATGCAAACATGGCCCTTTATAGGACCACTCTGGGGGATCACCTTGGGAGCCGTGCCTAATCAGACAACAAACATCATGTTAAAAGGAGAAAGAGAAACGAGTAATATGCGAAGACAGTGGAGCATGACCCGTAAATGAACAAGGAAGGAAAAAGGACTTACTCGGCCGAGGTTGGAGGTTCCCGGGGCTTGGGTGCTCTCCAGAAAGTGGCCTTGGGTACCGGCTTGTTGGCACCCTTAACGTAGGATCTCTTTTGCCTATTCTTGGCAGGAGGCGCCTTAGAAGCTGTGGCCAAGGTTGCCAGGCGTTTCTAGGAAGGGGCAGGAACCTACTCATCCACGGCAAGAGGAGGATCCTCGTGGACCTGTCCGTCCGGTTAGCTGAAGCAGAGTCAACCAGAAACACGTAAGAAATGGGCACCGGATCAAGTACCTCCATAATCTCAACATCGGAGTCATCATCATCTGGCCAATCCCTCAAAGAAGAGTCCTTACCATAGGTTTGCCTAGAGCCATCCGGAGTTGGCAGGAACATCTTCGTGTCTGGCTCAACCACGTCCGGGTCTGAGCGGTCCTCAGCCCATTTGAGGGATGGCTCCTTGTCATCTTCCATAGTCTGCTGAAGAAACAACCGAGAGCAAAAACACTAAAGGATCAAATAAGGGTATGGTCTGACATATAATGAGACTCAAAAAGAGGGTCAGGTGAGGACATACCGGAGGAGGCAAGTTATCCCAGGTGAAGTTCTCAAGTCCCCATTTCCACCCCTCGGTGAAGTCCTTTTCTATCTTAAAGATAGCCTTGACTCGGCGAAATATGTCGGTGTTGTCAAGCTCGAAGGAGGAGGTGTGATTGGGGTCAAGAGGACCACTCAACTGGCAAAGCTTGTGCATGCATTTCTGGAGAGGGGAGATCCAGCTACAAACGAAGGTGATCATCACGTCCTCACTGCGCACCCCTACTTGACCAGCTCCTTGATCCGCCTGTCCACCTGATTCGCCAAGGTGGTAGCCCGCCTTGGGATCCAGTCCCACAAGGTCGTATCCGGAGGACCCAGCTTGAAGGTAAGCAGCCGGATCAAATCTATGTCCATGTCATTCCTTACATAAAAGAAGGTCCAGGACCAGCCCTTGCAGGATTCGAGGCCAGTAACCCGAGGGAAGGCAGAGTTTTTGCAGGGAGAAATCTCCACCGCATTGGGTCAAAAGCTTGTCAGCTAGGGCAAGATGAGGATCAATAATGACGTTTTTGCGAAGACCAAAGAACTTGATCCAGAGTTCCTTGGTGGGCCAAAGGCCAACATATCCTTCTATGTCGGAAGCAAAGGAGGTAATGGCGTTCGCCGGAAGATGGTGCGGCTGAAGCTTTTATGTGTTGATGAGGTCATGAAAGAAATCACTCACTGGGAGGACAAAGCCACGCTGAAAGTGGGACAAGAAGACCACGAACTCACCCGGATTGGGAGAGGGAGCGATCTCCTGGGCAGCGAGGTGGCAGGTGACTCCTATGGGGATGCGGCGGGTCTGGTAAGCCAGTCAAGATCATCTTGACAGACCCACGAACCAGCCTGGGCGTTGTGCTCATGTTCCTCGCTTTCCTCCCCCTCTTCTTCAGCAATGGTGATCTCCTCTTCCATCATCTGCAAATCGCTATCCTCGCGGAAGCAATCTGTAGTAGGGGACAAAGGCTTGGGCTGGCGAGGCCCCGTAGTGGTGAGCTTGCGCAGGAGCGACAACGCATGTGCAGAAGAACAGTGAAGCATGGTAGCGGCAGCACTACACGGAGCAGAAGCAACGACGGTGGTGGCGTTGCTGTGGAGAAGAAGGAAGAACATGGACAGGGGTGCATGCGAAGTGGGGGAAAATCCCCAAGGGTCGCCCCTGTCCCCTATTTAACCGTGCCCCTGGGAGGCATAGTGGGATCCAGGGCTGCAGTGGTGCCACACGATGTGGCTGTGTATCCGCCAAGTCGACCAATCCGGCGCGCGCCACACCAAGGGCCACATGGAGCAGAAGATCCCATGATGCGACGTAATGATACAGTTAACAAGGAGGTTGCCACGACGTGACGTTTGCAGCAGTTATTCCTAACAGTGAATACAGTAACCATCGCAGTAACTAGCATAGGCCCTTAAAATGAGGCAAAGTGATGATTACCCTCCATGTAGGACGTGGGGAAGCATATAAGAGAAGGAAATAAGACTCGGACAAGTAGTCAATAACCCGGCCAGTGAGTGATAACTCGGAATGAGCCAAGGGAATGTCAAGCAAAAGGAGCCGAGTTACAGGTTAACTCGGTGAGAAAAATGCATATCTTAGTAGGTTGAACCTGCAGTGGCCTTGTTAGCTGAAGTTGCCAAGACCGCACGAGCTTTGAGGACTAATGTTGGGGGAATACCCCCGGGTAGGGTCACACTGAGGTATAAAGGCCGTGTTAGCTGAGGTACGACAAGGTCAAAGCGAGAGCTGGCCGAGTCACCTCAAGGCAGGCCGACTTACAGAATGACCCGGCCTAGAGGATGTTCGTCTAATCTTGGCCCCTCCGACATATAGCGTATGTCAGCAAGGCTTTTGTGACTTGTTTGCAGGTACCTGCGTGGCCGAGTTAGCTAGGCGCTAGCTGGGTTACCACTTGGCTTCGAAGGGAAGGAAGTAATCTCGCTGGTCAAAAGGTGACCTATGTCCACTGTAGCGTGAGCGAAGCAAGCAGAGGGATGGACCAGCATGGCGTGGCCGACAAAGGTGACGTAGCCAATATCGGCTGACGCCACCAGTGTCTAGTGACACTGCGCCGCAGAGGGGCTCAGGGAGGCTTACGCCCTGAGTCTGGACTAGCCATTTAAAGTGTAGAAAAGAGGCATCTTACTTTACCAAAGGGCATATTAGGAGAATATGGCTCCACGTGTGCCCTATATTTGTAACCTGTGCTCCCCTATATAAGGAGCACCAGTGCCTCCATAGAAGGAGACCGATCATTTTGGAAGGAAGAATCCTAGAGCATAGTAGTGGGCAGAAACAGAACTAGTCTCCTTCTCACGAACAGCTCGAGGAGCCCTTGTAGTCCTTCATCAATAAGACAGAAATACAAATATCTGTGTGTGGAATCACCACACTATCCCTCCCTGAATTCCTCTAGTGCACATTGACCCCATCTTTAGCCTATACATGACATCTTCCGTGCCACCACCACGACATTCGCTTTGAAGCAAAGAGGTTGCCTCTAAAACATGGTAGGAAGAAAGTTAAAATTCAAGTTTATATATTATTATACAACTAACCATCAGTACACCTTTTTAAGTGCAATTGTAAATACCTTTCTGTTTTGTAATGATAAGTTGACTGTTCTTAGGTGAGTTGCTTCCTCTAGATATGTTAGGTTCAACATTGGTGAGATTTGTACTTTTGTGTTCTCACCCTCTAGGCGTGTAGGGTTCTAACATGGGACAGTTTTAGTTGCTTCAATGACATGATGTGCTCTTGATCTTGTTGTTGCAATAGACTGAGGTGCAGTTGTTGTTGCAGACTTCTTCTGCGCTCCAGTCGATGTACCATCCTTTGCCTGTTTAATACAAATAACACTCAGTGATAAAACTATAGTATTTTATAGGGAATGAAATTCAGTGAAAAGAATATATGAGAACCTTTGTCTTATGGTTAGCGATGTTGTGCTCCTCGTCATCTGTAGTTGGGTCATCATCAACAGTGGCCATCTCTTTTATATTGGGTTCATAGGTAGGGTATGGTTGAGTGTCGTTGGCATCTATCTATTTTTTTGGTGGCCTCTGTCATTATGCAAATTCCACTATAGGCGAATTTGTGTGCTTACTCTTCGACATTTTCTATAGGCAAACATGCAGCAACATGCGCTTCTTTGAATACTTCCATCATACAAGCTTGATTTTCTTCCAAATTTTTGTACTTGATTGCCTCATATGCAATAGTTGGTTTTTTGGATGCCTCACAAGGAATGGTCAAAAGTGGACTAAATCTATGTAGTGTGAAACAATGTCATTGTGTGTGCGGAAACACAACGTGGGGAGTAGATCGCTTGAATAATAACTAGAATGACGGAAATAAGATGTTTAACCAGTTTATAATGAATGGTTATAGTAGATCTACTGTATATGAGAAGGATCGCGGATTGAATTATCACCTGACGATTGTTTGATGTTGGGCTTGTTCTTCGTTTTACTTTTTAATGGTTCACGTGCCTTACCATTGCGAAAAATCCCGATCATGGCGTCGGCCATGGAGATCGCCGATCAGATGCGACGATGTGTTCTGATCCTCCTAGGACGAGGTCGGATCTGGGGGAGAAGGTTGAGGCGCTAGAGAGGATGGGTTTTGGGAGTTAAGATGAGACACAAATCATGGGAGGGCATCGTGCGCCATTTAAATGTTGTGGGGTTTAATGTTTTGACGGTGGGGCGAGGGAGGGGGGGGGGGAGGACGAAATGAAAATGTGTCGAAAATTTTGAAGGAAGGTTATGTTTAGTTGTTAATTTTGACACGAGAACACATTTTTTTTCAACATTAGATTTATTTCGTATGTAATTTGTACACAATTGGTAAACAAATTGAAATGAAGTACTGATAATTTGAAAATTAATGATGAAATAATAGTAGTGTAATTTTTATGTTAGTATTAGGTCTTTTTTATGAACTAGTACAAAACCCGTGCGTTGCGACGGCTCTCTAAGTTTTCGGCTCGAAATAGATGTCTTAAGTTTATTTAAAATTGGATTTGTCTAGACACCTATTTAGTCTAGATGCGTTCAAATTTTAACAAACTCAAGACTTCTATTTTGAGACCGATAGAGTAAATTATAAAATTATTTGTATCAATTACGCTTGTTCATTTTTTCTTGTAGATTAATGTACTCCCTCCGTCTCGAAATAAATATCGCAAATTTATTAAAATTTGGATTTTTCTATACTAAATAGTGTCAAATACAACTAAATTTGACGAATCTGTGACACCTATTTTAAGACGGAGGGAGCACACAAGTACAATATTGTATTGTAGCATCGTCAATTGTAGATAAAATGTTAGGCGTCGGCTGATCACATGGGCTATTTGATAAAATGCCCCGCTTTACTTTATCATTTGTCTCAAAGGGCACATGCACTTTGCCATGGATAAAATGCCCGGCTTTACATTGTCCATTTGCTAAAATGCCCCATTTTGGATGATTTACTGCAAGTTTAATTTTTTTCCTCTTAATCTAATCTCCAACCTGCAAGTGGATCTATCTGAAGCTGCCTAAGCTTATCTTATCTATCTGTCACTCTTGTGTCTCCCGTATGAACATAGCCAGGCTACGCCAGAGACACCGACGAACCATTCGACTGCCGTGACCAAGCCTACCGGCACCGAGTCCTTGTTCACCACTCTCTCCCTTTCTTTCTTTCGTTGTTCATGCGGAGAAGGGCGGCATGGTCGTACCTGGGAATTTAGAGGCCCTGTACAAAATAAAATATTTGGCCCTATGCATATAGTAGAAAATTTAATCTCCGGTAAATATGGTTTTGTTTTGAAATGCAAAAAATTGGTTGAATTCTGGTTTTAGAAATATGCATGCCATAGCGGAAGTCACTGAATTTTGGAAAGTTTGCTTTCTATTTCGAAAAAAGTACAATAAATTTTACCTAAACTTGATTCAAATATAAACATAATATAACCTATTTATTTTTATTTTTGTTTACAATTGTTATCTAGGAGATAATTTGATCAAAAGGCAATTATTATAACATCTACCAAAATGAAAAATGTCAATGAAATTTCATCAAAAGTGAGGCCACAACCTCTGTTGAAGAAATATGAGATCTTAGGATCAACAAATTTAGTACTACTTTTACTATTAATATATAAAATTTATTATTGGTTTAGTCATATTCAAGTTTATGTGTTTTGTACGAACATAATGGGAGAGATATGGAGAAAATGTTAGGATCCAAGAACTCATGTCTTGTTAAATAGAGGAAGTACATATTGATGAAAAATCATGGCCCCTTTACTAACTGCTACTCAATTTGAAACTTGAAAGTTGCTAGTTCTAAAAATGACTTAAAATTGCTATTGTCGATCTAGCCTTCCTAGTTATAAAATCTAGAATTAGGATTTTGCTAAGCACGTGTCTACTTTAATATCTGGAGTATTGTTGTTTGAGTCATTTATATGTGCAGTCTCGGAAGGAGGTCCCCTTGGAAATTGGTACTTGGTTGGGTTTCCTAGGAGAGGGCATAATAGTTTAATTCTTCATTAATGCTGATACTAAATGGACACCTAAGAGAAAATGGGGCCCTAATCAAGCGGAGGCCCTGTGTAGGTGCACACTCTGCACTTGCTTGCGGTACGAGCCAGAAGGGCGGCAGTAATTGCGGCAACGACCAGCAAGTCAACCGTCCTTGTCCATTATCGCCAAGCTCGATGCCAGCATGGCCGGCAAGGCTGCCTTGATGCCCGCCGCCGTCGCCGCTACACCTACAGGTTGTTAGGAGACAGACCACGAGTCCAGTCACTGTGTGTCATCACCGGCGAGGTCGCCCTTGCACAAGGACGTGGAGAGAGGGGTGGAGAGTGACGCGGCAGGGAAAAGAGAGCGCAGTGTCG
Organism: Avena eriantha; assembly: GCA_910589775.1. NCBI lineage: Eukaryota > Viridiplantae > Streptophyta > Magnoliopsida > Poales > Poaceae > Avena > Avena eriantha. The sequence continues at coordinate 167,424,169 of OU342742.1, read as the reverse complement.
GGGCTTGGTCGCGGCAGATGGCTAGTTGTCGCCTTCGCCGGCGCCGACGTATGTATTCATACAGGATATAGACAGACAGAGTGACAGCCATGCACTTGGACGGGTGCCCAAGGATACAGCAAGCAGGGGTGGCGCAGGGGGCGGTCTGCACCTGCTCGCCTTCGACCACCGCATATTGTTCGCGAGAGGCCACCAAGTATACACCAAGATCTGACATCCGGAGGAAGAAAGCAAAGATTGGGTTTCTTCGATGCTCAAATCGATTTGACAACCCAATCCTGCTGATGTGCTCGATCCACCAAGCAATTTGGGAGCGGACAGCTAGGCGGCGAGGTCGACTTGGTCTTGGCCGACATGGCGCCGCCGGTGTCCCCACCTCCGCATCAAGCCGAGAGTTACCTCCGCCAGCAGCCGGCCTATCCCCAGTGCCTCTCGAGCCCCTCGTCTCTGACCTCCAGCAGCCCCCGCCGGCGCCTCCCAGAGCTCCTCCTCGCCGCCTCTGCTGGCACGTGCCTATCCAGATTGTCGGAGCTGTTTGCTCCTCACCCGCGCGCTGATTCCCGGCACGTGCCTATCTGCTGCAATCCTGCCGTGTGTGTCGAGGATCAACGACGCATGTCGGGACTCGGGAGTGGCGGTGGGGATATGTTTGTCCCGAGAAAAGAAAGAGGGACGAATAGGTATGTGGCAAATTGCCGTATTATGTACTTTGGTGGGAGGGTAAAACCGTCCAAATAAAAAGCTGGTTGATAGAAGCGTTCCGTACTTTATTATTAGGTATAGATTAATATTACATTAAAAAGTACTAGTGATAGACCTGAATGATGTTACCCAACTTTAAAATGTCAAAGTTTCTTTACATTTTTACTAACAAGGGTGAGCCATGTTGTAGAAAGTACAATTGGGGGACGAAATGTACATAGACACCTAACAAAATTATAACTATGAATAGTGAAATATTCTTTGTACAAACTACAAATTCATAAGCCATGTTTTGATCTAAAGATGCTAGCCAAATAGACTCAAATTTGGCACAAGGGTGCATCAGAACGTGGCTAATGATGCTAGCATTCTATCTAGCTATTAAGTTAAAAAAATTCAACACAATGTTTCCCGAGCAATTCACTCACAAATGTGTAGTTAATTTTTTTTGTAAAACATTTTTAATTATTCTCACAAATTCGATTTTAGGTGAAATAAATATATGACCAGAAGGATAAGGGTTGATCAATCTTGATGAGAATCGGCCGCAAAAGGCTGATACATATTACTTTCCTAAAAACAATACACAAAAATTTCGGAGCATTACTATATAGGGGCTCCCGACGATCTCGTGTCCTCCCTCTTTCACCATCGCTTGCTCCCATCTTGCCTCCATCTTGTTCTCTCTCGTCCTCCCTCTTTCACCTGCCGACGGCGAACGGTCCTACACCAGGAGAACTATGGCAATGACTGTTGAGGTACGTATGTCGTCTTGACCCTAAGCGATATGAGCTCTACTAGCTGAGATAGTTTTTTCCTTTCAGTTGCGAAAATGGTCGGCATATCGTGTAGATATGAGCGATTGCACTCATGATCTGATTGCACTCATGATCTGTATCATGTAGTGTGGTGTTTATTTCGACACGAAGGGTTTGTGCACTGTTGCGACTCAGATGCACAAGTTTTTCTCTTTTACCCTACGTGAAGGATTCGAGAAGAGGACTGTATGATTTTCTTATTCAAATATGTATGAATGGGCAGATCGTTTACTATATGTTAAGATCTACTTTAAAGGGATTAGCATGTACATAAAAATATTTTAGAGTGTTATCTATTATTATTTCATGCAACTACCATCCTCTCATTGTATCATACATGCTACGTAGTTCTCCCATGCTACGCAAAATCTGTTTTGCTCAATAAGTATGAAGTGAAAAAATATAAAAGAATGAGATTCTACGTGTCCTTTGTTACACCTGAAAAATTTGAATTTGTATTGATGGTTACAAATAAACCAAATATAACTTCCATTAGTGGTGATGCCTAGAAAGAATTTTCTAGATTATACCAACTACAAATGGAACAGCAGGTGTATATAACCATTCACAAAAAACTTTGTGAATCAAACAGTGTTGTTAGTGGAAATTTTCCTATAATCCATCCAAGTAATATTTCTATCTTAATTTCATTCTAGGTTTTATAAACATATTGTAATTTAACTAATGTGCCAAAAGCTACATGCATAACTATTTGCCCCACATTTTGTTTGTAGCATACTACAATTTGGGTGGTGATAAGAGAGAAATAGTTGATCGTCTCAGTGCAACTGAGAGAATCGAGGTTAACTCGAGAATGATGGAGAAGGTGATAACAAAAGTGGACAAGCTTCACATGTTTGTAGCCATCATGATGTTGGAAATTATGATGTTGGAAGAGCTTATGGTCAGATTCATACTTTGAATTGGTCTAACTACAACAAGAATTTTATGGTATTTAATGTTGATTGGTTTTTTATTACATCATAATTCAACTATTTTAGTTAATATTTGTGAATGAACACAAACACCATTGTTTACAAATTTCCAATAGAAACTACCTCATCGTCTTGTTCCAGATGACATGGACGGAGAATGTGCTATTATTATTGTTTGCGATCCTAGCACGAAGGTGTCATCAACGTACACCATTTCTACTAATGATGGTCGTGCGTGCGTCAACAAATGGGGCAAATTCATGAAGAATGAACACAAATTGAAGATTGGACACAAGTTGCTCATGCTGCTCTACCTTGGTGATCATGCTGCCTATCTATTTGTTTCTCATGTGCCAGATGTTGAACTTGGTCAGTAGTTTTAGGATATTGTTATTTTACCTCAACTAGTAATATCATATTGGTCTTGAAGATTGTTATTAATGCATGATTTACAAGATGTGTTTATGGCTGCAAGACATTAAGGTTTGATGATTTAAAGAGGGCTACAAATTAATCATTTGAGCTTTCAATGTTTGAGTTTGTAATATTTAATGTCTGCACTTACGGATGTGTTCATCAATTTACACATTTTACTATGTAAATAACACCTGAAGGTGTACAACTAATGTGTATGACACAGTAACATGTGTGCAGACTAGGTTGTTCAAATACTACTATAAGTAGGTATGTAATGAATAGAAGTACACATTTACTTTCTACATATTTTAATGTGTCGGTAGTTTCTATGTTAGGTACAGAACAATTTCAATTTTTATTCTCTTGGTTTTAATACGCACTATAGTGCTACGATATGACTCTCCTCGATCTTTTCGAGGGCTTTTAACAATTTTTATTGTTTTACTGGAGAAAAACGAACCGACGTTCCAAAAAATGAGGGAGAGACTGTGTCGTGGCAAAAGCCCCAATTCCTCATACCCACTTCTTTCGACGGGTAGTTCTCAAGAGTGTCGCTTGCCTTCTCCTCTTCCACTCCTCTCTCCCATTCCTCCCCATCGATCCTCTTCCACCACGGGTACGGGAGACTCGGCCTTGATGCACCTCGGCCACCTCCAAGGCATGGACGACGGCAAGTAGACGACGGAGGTTCACTAGTACCATGTCCAGGGTGACACTTGGATCTAGATAGTATAAATCAATGAGGGCAACACCTTTGACATCGTCCTCGCCATGTACTTGGAGTGGCTCAAGGACGAGGAGGTCAGGTTTGTCGACCTCGATCTAGAGTACGACATCACGCAAACGAAGATTGCAATCATGCAGATTGCGATGAAGGAGCACATCCTCATCTTCCACATAATCAGGTACTAAATCTATATAACTTAATAGATAGGTACTAATTCTATAGATTCAACTTCGAGTGATCCTACAACTACCATTTTTTGTACTAAAGTATGTATGCTTTGTTGCGATTCATTTGCTTTGTACTTTTTTCTCTCTTTTTGCAAATAAGGTTATATTGCACCTCATGTGCATCAGTGTATAGCTCAGGGAGGGCGGCGTCCCCCCTCAGCCCAAGAAATTTTGTCTAAAATCTAGTCATATTTGGCATTTTAAAGCTAAAATACACTCTATTGGCCCATTTGGCCCCCAATAGTGGCCCAATAGGTCTCCATGGCCCATTTTCCACTCCAACATGTAGGCCCAAGCTCGCCACTGTGCATCATTTAGAAGTACTACCAAAAAAATTTGTAAGAGAAAATGTTGTAACCAAAATTTCTTCAGGAACAAAAAAAGCACCAGGCAGGTTCCTTGTTGCAATATGTGCTTCTTTTGGAGAAGAAAACACTCTGAATTGCTTGTGTTATATTTGCCAATGCCTAAGTAGAAAATTGTATAGTCTCTTTAAATTAGAATTGCTAGTACACCATGTAATAATCCTATTTTTAATGTTACTTTGGATAACCATTTTATTATTTGAACAAGGTTAAATCTTGTCAGCACTAAAATGTCACAGTTCAAGCACGCCATTTCATTCATTTAACTGAGAATTAGTGTATCTATTACTGCAATATATTTTGAACTATCCGACTTAAATTATGCAATGTAGGTACAACAACTATATTCCCAGCCTAAGGGATTTCCTTTGGCACAAAGATATAACATTTGTAGGTGTGGATATAAGGAAGGACAGCAAATTAATATACGGAGAATGATTGTACATTCCACCTGGCAAACACGTCGACATCCAGGACATCTTCAAAATAAAATGTGGTGGACAAAGGGCTAGGATGGCTGCTACGGAGAAAATCTCATCCACCCCAGGTACGGAGGCATGAAGGATTCCTTTGTCAAGACATTGCCCAACACCAAGGCTATGCCTACTAGGAATGGAAGCCACTTGCACACTTGCAGAGAAGAACCTGGAGTATGCTGCTACTGATGGATATGTCCCGTATGAACTCTTTCGCATCATCAATCGAGTGACCCAGGGTATTCCTTCAAACATCGGGGCAAGCGTCGCCATGGCTATTATAACTAATCTACCATAACATCTACAAGAAGCTTGTCATGTTTGTTGGAAGTAGTAGGTTTGGTTATATGTGAAAACAACTATGTGTTTCTTATTCTACTAATAATGTAATGTGTGTGAAGACAACTATGTGCCATGCCTTCTATTTTATAATTATCAAGATGCATTGGTATCAATGGTTATGGTTAAGACACATGATTTTGGTTCATAATCCACCAAGTTTTCTCAAAATTATGTATTATGTATTACACATATCTAATCCTCAACATTGTACCATAATTAGAGTTCTTGCCTTCAGCATCATTTGCAAGGTCTTCCAGGTTGTAAACATGTTCATCCTCACTTATGTCCATTACCTTGTTACTCTTGTCTTTCTTTTCTAGATCTTGGACAAATCTTGAAGCAACACGTTCTACTTCGTCTGGACGATCAACAACCTCGACATCATCATCGTCATCTTCTTCGACAACGACATCTCGAAATCTACGATCCATTTGACATATGTCCTCCTGGTATGCCAAGTTCTCTTGATCCGTAGATTCATTACCAAATTCATTTTCTGGTAAATCATAGACATTTCTATTTCTGAATGTCTACACAAATTTTCAAGGCAAAGCAAACTCAATAGCTTCCAAATAAAAACATAATTCAGCTTGACCTGCCAATATGAAGGGGTAATTCTTATACCAAAGAACAAAAGTATTAATACTTTTGTAGTGTGCTATCTAGATCAAACTAGTCACAGCGAAAGTGGAATACTGATCTATGACCATGCTTGTTAGGCACATACTTGATCTCTAGAACTTCCTGCAGAACACCATAAAATTCATTATCTTGTTGAGCATCGATAGATACCTTATTCATTACCCCACAATTCTGAGTTATTAGGTACTTCTCGTGAATGACCATATGAAACCTAGCACCATTTACATTGCAAGCAGAGTGTACAATTACACGCTTGTCTGGACCATCTATAAGTGACTTCAAATCTTCAGATGCATTGTTCAGTTGAGTCACATGATTTTTTTAACCAAGATGGGAATACTTTCTTGAGTGCCTCATCTATGTTATTAACACCCCTAACAAGTAATTCTTCTCGGTAAACACTAAAACAAATGAAAAGAAATGAGACAATATGATATTAATTATAATATAAAGCAATTATTTATGCATTATCATGTCTAAAAAACTTACTTCATATAAGATTCTACCTCTTCTCAATTGTCCAGAACATACCAAACCATGTTATCAAATTCCTTCTCAAAAAAATCTAGATATGATTTTCCAAACCCTTTGGCTCCATCAGAGAAACCTTTGAACTCATCAGCACTAACTTCCCTTTAATTATCTTGGTTTCTTTCAGCTTTGTTAAATATTTTTTCCATGTCATCACTAAAATATATAGAGAAAAATGTGACACACTAATCTACGATATACCCTTCAACAATTGAACATTCAGTCCTTCCTTTGTTAAGGACATGAGACTTAAGATAACCTAGTATTCTCTCAGCTGGATACATCCAGACAGAATGGACAGGCCCCCCTTAGAATAGCCTCCTCAGGAAGATGAACATCTAAGTGCACCATGACATCAAAAAATGCAGGGGGAAGAGCTTCTCAAGTCTGCAAAGAATTAAAACTATCTCTACCTTCAGTCGTCCCAGGGCTTTTACATGAAGAATTCTAGCACACAACTCTCTAAAAAACTCCCCAAATCAGCTATGGCCTCATACATTTCTTTTGGTGCAATACCTTTCAAGCCAGCTGCCAAAATACGTTGAAGAAGAATGTGGCAGTCATGTGTCTTCATACCATGTACTTTTCCAGCTTCAATATCCACACACATTTCCCAGTTTGAACAAAAACCATCTGGGAACCTAGTTTTTTCCAAAAAAAACTCCAAACATGTTTGTCCTTTTCCTTCTCAAGCGCCCAGGGGCATGTGGCTTGAAACAACTATCCCCTTCATCTTTTATCCAAAATTTCCTCCAAATGTTCATTTTATTCAAATCAACTCTAGCACTGCCATTGTCCTTGTTTTTTTTCCATCAATTTCAAAAAGTGTACCAACTATGTTGTCACATATGTTCTTCTCGATGTGCATCACATCAAGGTTGTATGATAACAAAAATATGGACCAATAAGGTAAATCCTGTAAGCTGACCCTAAGGTGCCAGGTTGGTTCACCTTTAACAACACGCTTACGCTTCTTACAAGTTGGATTTTTACCATGTATATAATCCTTAACTAATTCTAGTTCTCCTTTTTTCTTCTACATTGAATTGCCTTGGTGGATTTGTATTCTCAACTTTACCATTGAACAATTTACTTCTCCTATAGGGGTGATCCTTAGCAAGTAATCGACAATGTCTAATTTACCCAATTTTGTATTTCAGTGACTCATAGCAAGGATTCTCATCACGATACACATAAGGAAAAAAAATCCTCTAGTCCTACAGCCAGATATTGTAGCATACCTTGGATAGTCATGAATAGACCATAGGAAAGTATCATGCAATTTGAAGTCATCCTCTACAAGAACATCATATGTTTCAACACCTGCCCATAACTTCATCATATCGTTAATAAGATGCTGCATAAATACATTAAAATCCTTTCCTAGTGAATATTCCCTGGTATAAGCAATGACAACATAAAGTTGGATTGATCCATGAACATCCAGGGTGGGAAGTTATATGGAATCACAAATACTGGCCAAATACTGTATGAACTACTCATGTTACTACTATAGGGGTTGAATCCAGCTATGGCAATGCCTCGCCGTATGCTCCTGGGGTCATCAGAAAACCAACCAAACTTCTCATCAAAGTGTTTCCATGCCTTACCATCAGCTGGTGACTCAAAACATCATCCTCAACAACCCTCTTATCTTTGTGCCACCTTGTATGCATTGACAATTCTATTGAAACAAAAAATCTTTGTAATCTTGGAATTATAGGAAAGTACCACAAAACCTTGTGAGGAACCTTCTTGATTCCATTTGGGTCTCTCCATCTAGAAAACCCATAGACAAGACAATGTGTATGGTTCTCGTGATCTCCCGAAAACAAAGCATAATCAAACTTGCACACATGTATTGTCTCATAACCAAGCCCAACTTCAGAAAGTACACTCTTGGCATTAGCATAAGATTTTTGGAAAGCCACCCATGGAAAAGCATCACATAACAGGGAAAGAAAAAGATCAAATGCTTTGTTTGTGACCTGGTTGTATATTTTCATATGAAGAAGCTTCATAATAAATTCCAACCTTGTATAAATGGTGCATCCCTCATAAAGCTCTCTCTTGGCTTCTTCCAGTAGCTTTGATTTTTTTGGCTCATTAGGACCTTTCTTTCTAGACTTCTCCAACTCATGAACCATATTATATGCATCATCAACATAATTATTCTCATTGAATTCATCACATTCTTCATCATTGTCACTATCATATGCACCATGACCCTCACTGTGTTGACCATCACTATGGATTTCATTGTCACTAAATGCCTCTCCTTGAAATATCCATCTAGTGTAATGCATGGACATATCATTACAATTTATGTGTTGCAACACATCTTTCTGATCACGAGGTACAAGATTAAGGCAGCGAGTGCACGAGCACAAAATTGCTTCATCTTCCGTCTTATGTTATCACACAAACTTCATGAACTCGTTACAAACTTTCATGTATGGACATGTAAACTTTTTCCCATCCTTAATCAAACTACGATCCATTACCTGCAATACAACTTATAGAATCAAATTCATTATTTGAAGTAATTAAAAATCATTACTACTAATACATGAATTCATGGTCTGAAGATAATTAGACACATCGTCCGACTACTTGAAAGCAACAATAATTATATGCCACAATTGTTGACATTGTCACGCGACCTAACTTTTGAAACTATGTCAACTTGAAACTATGCCACAATTGTTGACATTGTTCACAACTATATCAACAAGTCATTTTGTCAATAAATATCACTGCAGTTGTAGTGTACGTCAGCCAGTGGTGCACTCACTCACCTGGATCAAAAGAAAGGATCACATAAACCTCCCAGCAAACTCCATCAGTAGTGCTACTTACATATATGCATAAGCAAACACACGTCAAGGATTATGTGCCATGTCACATGTAGACGAAGATCCCCTCCGATCTCTTGATGTGCCTAAACTTCTTCATCTTACCATCATTGTTCAGCTTGAAGACGAGGACGTCGCCAGGAATCAATTCTATCTTGATGCCGAACTCCGTCCACCCCCTCATGAAGAACAAGCAGCCTCCAAACCACTCCATCTACATGACGTGCTCACATAACTTACTAGTCTTGATCGGCACAGTCACCGGAGCATGGTGAGTCATCTTCAACTGCTTGGCTACTCTGATCCAATTGGGTGGACATGGAGAGAGTTGTGAGGTCTATCTGCTTGATCTGCACGTAGAACCAGCAAGGCACCACCGGTGGTGCACCATGATGTCCTAGATGCATGCCCCCCGAGACTCGATTGTGCCTCCCTCGTCGCCAAATGCACCATCACCCTAGGCATGGGCTCCCTTTACTCGCAGTATTCGTTGAAGGTGATGATGTCTGCCTGCTCTAGAGGAGGAGGGACATAGCTACTGCAGATCACGTTCTAGTCTTGGTTAAGAACACAATGTGCACATGTTAGTACACTGGTGTCCTGGTTATCACCGACATGGTCGTTCACAGACATGGGAATGATTGGTGTGCGAACAGAATCGTGGCACGATGATAACCGACACTAGAAACTAGGTGTGATGGCAATGCCGGTGATCTCAGTGTCATGGATGCATGCGCACACAAATGTTTCCCATGTTCTACTAGCATGCAGACAAACATGCATATGTTGGCGCCCAAATCTACACACATGCGTGCAATGTCGGGCATCAACCGACTTTTTGGAACTCTAATCGACGAATTAGACCGACATTGGACGGATCTAGGGAAGCCCTAAAACCCTAACAAACGAAATGACCAATGGAGTAAGAGAACTTACAGCGGGGCATGGAGCCAGCGGGGGTGGAGGTGGACATGCACGCCTTGATGATGAAGCAGTTGCTAAAGAAGGCCCCGCCTCTGATGGAGATGCATCGACGGGTGGTGGGAACGCCATAGCGCCTGAGGAAGGAGATGCGAATCCGAGCAGAGGATAAGCATTTGAGAGGATAGGAGGGAGTCTCATCACGGGGTCAAATCCCAACGGATGAAAAATGCCCTTGTTGTAGCCGGCGGCATTGCGTTGATCTCCGCCCCAGGATGAGCCGCTGTGCTTAGAGAGGGCTTAGATCGTCCAATCTGCAAGGTCGATTGAATCCCTACAACAGCGAGGGTGGCTGTAGCCGCCCTCGTCGGCTCGCGTGGCGCCATAACCGCAAACGTCGACGACCAGTTGAGAGCATGCATCACTGTCGGATTAACCACCTCCCCTGAGCTGTGCTGGTACTTGGACTTGTACTCCTGGACGGCGCGTGCAGATTTGGCGGCTCGCCGGGGCGCGAGCTTGGCTGTCGGAGCAGTTGCTGGAGGCTTCAGCGGAGGAGGTGATGCGTCCATGGTCGATCGCCGTCGCCGATGGGACGTGAGGGGCCAAGAGGAAGTGTGGCAGTGGCACGGTGATGGGAGTGAGGCGAGTGGTGCAGGGAGTTAACGCAGCGCCTTCCGCGCTTCTCCATGCATGCAACCGGTTGACAAATTGACGCACCTTTCACTAGCCAGCGCCTGGCTGTGGGAAAACGACCAAATCAGGCGTTGCCTCTAGGTCTGGCTACGCGCTGGCCACAACACGTGCAACGCCCAGCCTACCAATCCATCTAGCAAACCTATTTTCAGGGACCGTGGGCTACCAATCATGCCCTATGTTGCAAGTATGTATCCTAGCTTACATTTTGGTTAGTGCTCAATATAATTACTTTTTTTGAACCAAAAGAGTTTGCTATGTACTCTTCTTTTTATAGAACCCCAGCCGGTTTCGGAGGAAAATATACATAACACCAGTTTTGGGAGCATTTGTTGCAAGAAACCACAACCCTAACTTTTTTTGCACAGAACATCAACAACTGGGATAATCGGTTGCACAAAATACATATCTTGCAACTAGCTGCTTTGACAGATACTTAATTACTTGGGCCTATAGGCAAGATGCATCCACCGTGCAAGTTCTTTTTTTATTACTCAAAGCTGGGTATCATGTATACCATTAATACTAATGCTTGAAATTTTGAGAAGACAAACATGACATGCAGATTCTTAACATACTTATATATATATATATATATATATATATACATATAGTTGCTTTGACATATACTTAATTACTTGGGCCTATAGGCAAGATGCATCCACCGTGCAAGTTCTTTTTTTTATTACGCAAATATATATATAAGTATATTGTTCTTATCATACGAAATTCAGTCAATATAAATCCAAAATACAGGCGGTTTGACAAGATAAACATGTTCATACAAAATTAGCTTCATTTTAGTCTCGCGGCACATATACAAAAGTAACAGTCTTAGTGCGACACATATTTTGCCTATGGGCCCAAGTAATTAAGTATCTGTCAAAGGGACTAATTACAAGATCTGTGTTTTTTGCAACCAATTACCCCAATTAGTGGTGTTCTATGAAAGAAGCTAGGGTTGTTGTTTGTTGCAACAAATACCTAACAACTGGTTTTATGTGAAATTTCCTATGTGTTCCTAAACAAACAAAGATAAGTTCATGCGTCGGAAGGCCATCACCCCCTCCCCAAAAGCAATGTCAAACTTAATTGTTTTTCCTTTTTCAATGTTGGATAACTCGCCATCGAGATAACTTTGGGCATTGCTTCCATCCTTCTCCTACAGCAACATCCTCGATCGTTCGAGGTTTAGGACCTCTCATCATATGGGTCTGCACCAAAGACGATTTAGAGTAAAAACGTGTGCAAATGTTCGGAATTAGCATACGGCTAGTTCTAACTAATAATTTGCAAAATGAGTTGTACAGGTATGATGAAACATCATAAGTCGTTTGTTGTACTAAAACGCAGACGGTCAATAAAGAATACTCATTTGCGAATGCCTTGTATCGCATATGGTGGGATTTAAGGAATCATATGCCCCTTCACACACGGGAAGTTAAACCTTATGCGCAGTATGGGCTAATTGTCCATCAACAGGTAGCGATGGTTTAATTCACCGTATGTAAAGGACGATTTTCGCCGTGTACGAAGGTCCGATCTATAATAGTGACTACCTCCATTTTATAATGTAATTTTTTTAGAATAGGGAGTAATAATTCGACGGCTGTAATCGTGGGTTCCTGTTGGACCATGATCTAATGCAATGAATTACTCGATAAAACGCCTCGTCTGTCGTGGCAGCAGCCTGCAGGCACATAACCGGTACAGTCTTGTTTTGTTCAATACAAGATCGGAGTACTTTTGTCATTTTTGCAGAACACAGGATTATCTACATCTAGATTTTTTTTTAAACTTTAAAAAGCTTTTTTTTTCTGGCAGCATTTTCAAGTGCTAGCTAACAGATTTTGTGCTAGTACAACTATGCTCATTTTAGCTTATGCTAGTATCTTAAAAATGGACCATACTTATATATAACCGACAACATAGTGGACCAGTGACGAGTATAGTTAATTCTTGGGGTCGACAACATGCAGGCATGCACAATAGGAAGCGGCAAGGCCACATGATGTCCATGATAACCGGTGGGATCTTGCAACAGGTTAGTTTTTTTACCGAGTAGGATGCCATCCACTTAAAATAAGTGAGCTAGATTTGTCTAGATACATATAAATTTAAACAAATCTAAGACACTTATTTCTAAACAAAGAGAGTAATAATAATCAGACATAATATAAGGTATAATTTAGTTCACTTTTCTGGATAAAGGGAATAATAATAATCAAATATAATACCCTCTCCATCTCAAATGGATGTTGAAAATTTATCTAAATTTGGATATATCTAGACTAAATAGTGTCTAGATACATGTAAATTTGGAAAAGTTTGCGACATCCTGACGGTGGATACTTCCTCTGTATAAAAATAATTATCTAAATTTATCTAAATTTGTATGTATTTAAACATATTTTAGTGTTTAGATACAGGAAAATCTAAAATTTAAATCACTTATTTTTGGTATATATGATGTATTACTATATTGTAGCGGCAGCTAGGCCCATCTCATTTGATGCCATCGAGCACAAGGACCAACGCTTGGTAGATGACAACATCTAATAATGAGTAATTGCCCGTAGCCATCTAGTGTGTCAGCAACTTACGGGGAGATACAGCATATGCATGTGGTTGCTTTTATGGATGCCTGCATACCGTGGGCAAATATATTCGGGCTACGTTAGATATAAATATTACTCCTATTGTACGTGCCAAGTCTAAGGAAAGGCTAATGTCAGCCTATTGTACGTGCTCTTAGCATATCAGCACCCTCCTGAAGCATATCATATCATGTTCATTAGCAGGGTGTAGATCGGTCTGATATTAAATGAATACACAGGCAAACAAATCAAATTCACAAGTGAATTAATGAGTTTTTTTAAGCAAGATCTACTGTTGTAACTTCCAAATCGCCCAAAAATGGCAGCTAGTTAATCTGGACATTTCTGCTAGGAACTGGGGAATCTACTAGAAGTACCGGGTAAAAGAGTCAGGTTTGGTGTTTTCCCCGACAGAGGTTGCCTACCACATTTTAGATATATTTCGGAGCTGAATATTAAAAAAACATATGATGTATCGTTCCTTCTCCTGAAAAAATTGACATTTGGTATTGTCAAATCCACTTGCTTCTTTCATGTTATCTTTTGTGGCTATTGCATTTGCCATATTATCCAAAGCCACACTTTGATTTTCAAAGCAATTTTGGGTTTTCACAGATATTTGAAGGATCCGTCCACACCATTTCAGCACAAATGATTATACATAGATTTCACATAAACATTTCCATCTCGGACCATCCTCTTCATTGTTAAGCTCCACATTCAGTTACATATTTTGCAAGTCTCTATATTCAATCACTAGTAGAAAACAGACCTTTGGTCCAGAGGTATTAGCCCCGGTTTTGCTACAAACCGGGACTAATGCCCCGGTCCAACGGCTAGAACTGTCCCCGGGGGGTGGCAGGCACTAGCCCTGTTCGAACGGGACCTATAGCCTCGGGTCGTGTAACAAACCGGGGCTAAAGGGTTTCAGGCAGGCTAGGTCGGGTGCCAGACCCTTTAGTCCCGGTTTGTAATACGACCCGGGGCTAATGGTGGACCTTTAGCCCCGGTTCTAGACACGAACCAGGGCTAAAGATCTGGCTATATCTTCTTCCCCTGCCCGAGCCACCATTCAAGCTGGTGGCTCTCCTCTCTCTCTCTTTCTTGCTTCAAGCCCAAGTTCATGCCATTTTTTCCTCAAGATTTGTCTATATTTTGTGGTGCCCCATCTATCAAAGGTTCTAAAAGGTGAGCAACTTCATCCTTTAAACTCTCATTGCTATATTAGCTCATTTCATGCTCTATCTTATAGATGGATTTGTGGATTTAGTTTGGTAGTAATTTTTGCAATGATAGCATGAGATCGATGTTTATATTATATCTATATCTTGTATTAATGTAAGGAACTCTAAGGTAAATATCACAATATGTGGATTCTATCTATATATATCTTATTTTGGCATATAGTCTCGAAATTTGATTTTAGAAGCACACACATGCGTGAGTTCATCATTCTAACTAGCTAGCTGGGCAAAATATCCTTCTTCGTCTACCTGCGTTCAACAAACTGAAAAAATTATAATAAAGATAGGGTTAATTCATAAAAGCTTGATAAGAAGACATCACAATTCACATATTAGGGGGTGTCTCTATGGCGAGCTCCTCGAAGATGTCTGAGGACGGGATCCTAAGACATCTTCGAGAAGCTCTGCCGTAGTGGTGTCCTTGCTCTCCCACACCATCTTTCGGTTTATATCTTCTCTAGCTAAATCAGTATGCTGGTGGAGCTAACTAATTTCACATATTAAAGAGTGCCTCTACGACGAGCTCCTCGAAGATGTCTGAGGACGAGGTCCTAAGACATCTTCGAGAAGCTCCGCCGTAGTGGTGTCCCTGGTCTCGCACACCATCTTGCAGTTGTTCACAAGAATGCATACCTATTTATAGATTAAGCAGCACAACATAATGTCGGGCACTGATGACATAATGTCGACACACTCACCCTGGCATAGTGCTGCCACCCATCCAAAATAGTGTCGACATTTAATTTACTGGCTTAGTGCTGCCCACTGAGGACATAGTGTCGACATGTTGTCTCCACATCCACATTTAGTCCCGGTTGGTGCCTCCAACCGGGACTAAAGGTTCATCATATCTTTAGTCCCGGTTGCTGGTTTTAATTTTGTTTTTAGATTAGTACTAATTAATTATGATTATGCTGGCACCCACCCAAAATAGTAGAGTCATTTAATTTACTGGCTTAGTGCTGCCCACTGAGGACATAGTGTCGACATGTTTTCTCCACATCCACATTTAGTCCCGGTTGGTGCCTCCAACCGGGACTAAAGGTTCATCATATCTTTACTCCCAGTTGCTGGCTTTAATTTTGTTTTTTAGATTAGTACTAATTAATTATGATTATGTTTGATGTACATAATTAATTATATAATGCAGATGAGTCGGCAATGGATGTATGCTGACCGACTCTCTAACGAGTTCATTAAAGGCGTGCATTCTTTTCTTCTTGTGGCCGAGGCAAACAAGCGGAATGATTTTATGTCTTGTCCATGTGGTGTCTGTCGAAATTATAAAGAATACTCTTCCTCAAGAGTCCTTCACAACCACATGTTTTGGTCCGGTTTCATGACGGGCTATAATTGTTGGACCAAGCACGGAGAAAGAGAGCTTATGATGGAAGACAACAAAGAAGAAGAGAATGACAACGACTACCCTGAATACGATGGTACTACAATGGAAGACATTGATGAAGAAAAAGATGAAGAACGGGCATCAAATATGCCTGATGATGATCTTAGTCGGGCCATTGCTGATGCCCAGGAAGAATGCGTAACTAAAAGGGAGAGGCTGAAGTTCAAGAAGATGTTAGAGGATCATAACAAATTGTTGTACCCAAATTGTGAAGATGGGCACAAAAACTAGATAGCACACTGGAATTGCTGCAATGGAAGACAGAGAACGGTGTGACTGACAAAGGATTTGAAAAGTTGCTGAAAATAATAAAGAAGTTGCTTCCAAAGGATAACGAACTGCCCGCCAGTACCTACGAAGCAAAGAAGGTTGTCTGTCCTCTAGGATTAGAGGTGCAGAAGATACATGCATGCATTAATGACTGCATCCTCTACCGCGGCGAGGAGTACGAGAAGTTGGATGCATGCCCAGTATGCACTGCATTGCGGTATAAGATAAGACGAAATGACCCTGGTGATGTTGAGAGCGAGCGCCGCATAAAGAGGGTTCCTGTCAAGGTGATGTGGTATGCTCCTATAATACCACGGTTGAAACGTTTATTCAGGAACAAAGAGCATGCCAAGTTGTTGCGATGACACATGGAAGACCGTAAGAAAGACGAGATGTTGAGACACCCCGCTGATGGGTCGTAGTGGAGAAAAATCGAGAGAGAGTTTCCAGACTTTGTAGGTGATGCGAGGAACTTATGGTTTGGTCTAAGTACAGATGGCATGAATCCTTTTGGGGAACAGGGCTGCAGTCATAGCACCTGGCATGTGACTCTGTGTATCTATAACCTTCCTCCTTGGTTGTGTATGAAGCGGAAGTTTATTATGATGCCAGTGCTCATCCAAGGCCCAAAGCAACCCGGCAACGACATTGATGTGTACCTAAGGCCATTAGTTTAAGAACTCTTACAGTTGTGGCACGGACAAGGTGTACGTATGTGGGATGAGAAGAAGCAGGAGGAATGTGACCTACGAGCGTTGTTGTTCATAACAATTAATGATTGGCCTGCTCTTAGTAACATTTTAGGACAGACAAACAAGGGATACAATGGATGCACACACTGTTTAAACGATACTGAAAGTATATATTTGGATAAATGTAAGAAGAATGTGTACCCGGGGAATCGTCGTTTTCTTCTGCCCACGCACATCGTAAGAAAGAAAGGTAAGCATTCCAGGCGGCGACCAGCCTCGTTGTGGTTCACTGGGGGCGGGCCGTCACCCTCGTACCTGGCGAGCTCCCTTTCCCGCCGGTTTGCGAAGAAGGCATTCCAGGTGTCGAGGTTGTCGGGATCCCAATGGGGATCCATCCGCTGCTCCGGCGTGAGCTCGAGGTAGAAGTGGTTCATGATGGCCGCTTGGCGGGCCGAACCTTGAGGCACAGGACGAACAGGAACCCCTCCAGCGCTCAGCATCCAGCCAGCGGCCAGCCGGTACCCCGGCGGGCATGGGTAGCTGGAGGCGCACAGCGCCTCGGTCTCCTCGAGCGTCAGAAAAGCCCAGTAAGCGGTGTCCATTGTTGTGAGAGAGAAGGTGTGGATGAGTGGATGGACATGGCGGTCGGCCTAGATATAGAGGGACATGGTGGGAGAACATGGCGGGAAGCGGGGGAAATGGCGAAAGAACATTGCGGGAAGCGGGGGAAATGGCGGGAGAAATTGGCGGGAGAACATGGCGGGAAGCGGGGGAAATGGCGGGAAGCGGGGGGAAATCACAGGAAAATATGTTATAGTCCTAGTTAATAGTTTTAGTATTAAATATTATATTTCTAACGAGTCTATTATTTTTTGTGAATATTTTGGTATATTATATGCATTTTTCCATTTTTAAATAATAAACTATATTTTTATTATTTTTTGTGAACATTTGTACTAAATATAATACTTGTTGAACAATAGATAATTTCATTTAAGTTGTATAATAAAGTATGATAATAGATTTAAATTATAGATCTTCTTTTTCTAAAACTTTTGATATATAATACATAATTTTTTGAAAACTATAAACCATTTTTGGTTTTTGGCGCCAATAACAACCTTTAGCCCCGCTTTGGCTACAAACCAGGGCTAAAGGGGTGTGGCGCGCGGGAAGTGCGGCGGGCCGAAAACACCTTTAGCCCCGGGTTGTAATACAAACCGGGGCTAAAGGGAAGTATTACAACCCGGGGCTAAAGGGGTGGGGGTATAAATAGCCCACCCCCAACCCCGGGTCGTGCCATGACGCCGCCGCAAGCTCGTCGCGCTCCCCGACGCCGCCGTAAGCTCGCCGCGCTGTCCCACTGCGCCTCCCGTGCCGAGTCTGTCCCGCCGCCTCCGTCCGTCCTCGCCGCGCTTGTCCCAACCCCGCCCGTCCGCCCGCCGCCCGTCCCAGCCCCGCTCGTCCGCCGCCCGCACTGTCGCCGCCCGTGCCATCGAGGTGGGATCACTGGCGCCACCCGCGCCCTCGCCCATCCCGCCTCGTCGCTCGCCGTCATCCATCCTGCCGCGCCGCGCCACCCCCTGTAGGTAAGGGATTTTGTGTTTTATTTAGTCAGGGATTTTATTTAGTGATTTAGTTAGTGAATTAGTTAGTGATTTTATTTAGTTAGGGATTTAGTTAGGGATTTTATTTAGTTAGGGATTTAGTTAGGGATTTTATTTAATGATTTAGTTAGTGATTTAGTTAGTGAATTAGTTAGTGATTTTATTTAGTTAGGGATTTAGTTAGGGATTTTAGTAGTATTAGTATTAGTTAGTATTCGTATTAGGTTAATTGTATAGGTTAGTATTATCTAGGATTAGTTAGGGTTAGTTAGAATACTTAGTTAATTAGGTTTAGTTTAGCTAGTGTTAGGTTTAGGGTTAGTGTTATTAGTTTAGTTAGTTAATTATGGTTGATGATTGTAATTTATTGCTATTATTTAGTTATGCCGTGTCCACCTCGTCCGAGCCTACTGGACTCCGTCGGGGATGTCCGAGTCTGGGCTCCGCCGGGTTGGCACTGGGAGGTGCTACCTGTCGGGACTCGTACCTTGGTGAGGAATCCGGGTATCATCGTCGACCCGGAGCTTCTTTGGTGGCGTCCACGAGGTCCAGGAGCGGTGCAGAGGGAGCCAGCCCCGAGGAGGTGGTACATCGTCGTATCAGGGAGGAGGACGAGCATGTACGACAATACATGTATCTTTTGGAGACTAGGTTCTCCAATATCTGGCAGGTTCACGGATCTCACCCGAGCTATTCTCCGGTGATGGTTCCTCTTCTGTGGCTGCAGAGCTCCCGTAGCACAGAACGCGGCAGCCGCGTTCGCTAGTTTGATATGAGCGAGATGTATGAATAATGTACTTTATATTATGAGCGAGATGTATTAATAATGTACTTTATCTTATATTATTGTATTTTATCTTAATCACTAAGTACTGTATCCGAGTTGTCGCAGTTGTAATATTCTTTTACTTAATGCAATATTCTTTTTCTGTATTAGTTAAGCTATGGACGGTAGACAGAATGAAGAGGAGCTTCTCAACATTATAGATGAGGGTACTAGGGGGTCTTATTATGATGGCTCCGAATATCTTAATTTGTCTAGAGGAGACGATGGTGGAGAAAATAGTGGAGACGATGGTGCTGACCATGGTGGAGACCATGGTGAAGACACCATAATAATGACAAACTCCGTCGAGGTATATAAATCCTCTATCGACCGTTCACTAGTATAAATGCACTAATTGATTCGTATATATGTACTGACGAATGTTTCTTCTCTTAGACCTCCGCTTCCAGCCAATCTTCTACAAGGACAAGAGGCCCGACATACAAGTTGCCCGCTGATGTCCATTTCAGCATTGACTTAGTCTCTCCGCAGGGTCAATCGCTGGAGCCCAAAGAATCTGCGAATGCATTTACAAGTCAATGCAGAGTGATTGTTAGAGACAAAGTCCAGATCACCACGCGAAATTGGAACAAGCCAGGAAAGAAAAAGGATCCAGCTAGAGCTAGTTTTGTAGATGATAGAGCGAAAGATACAATGTGGAATTCTCTCATGACACATTTCACCCTACCAGTCTTGGAGACTGATGATCTCACACAGCAAATGACGAGGAAAGGCAAGCACTTTTCTCTTAAGAAGATGGCCGAACTATTCAAGGAATGGAATAAAAGATTGTACCACCAGTATGTCTTGAAGAAAAAAACTCCTCCATTCATTGGCCCACTAGAGTTGCAGCAGGATAACTGGGCCGCATTTGTGGAATACAAGACCTCGGAACCAGCTAAGGCAATATCAGCAAAAAATAAGTTAAATGCAGCCAAAAAGAAATATCACCATCATATGGGCACAAGTGGCTACATGAGTGCCATGCCTAAGTGGGATAAAGCTGAGGCTGACCTGGAGGCTAAATGGGTCACTCCAGCTACGTCTAGTTGGCCTTTGAGGTCAAGAAATTGGGTATTCGGACATGGGGCATCATTAGACCTAGAAACAGGCGAGATTGTTGCAGCCGAAGAAATTTATTCACCCAAGAAAGAACTTATTAAAGTGATAAAAGAGGTTGAAGAGGGAATGTTTGTTCCTGACAGAGAGAACGATGAGCTGACAAAGGCTCTCGGGAATCCTGAAAAGGCTGGGCGAACAAGAGGGTTCGGACCTTCTTATCCATGGGTTATCGGGTTTCCCGAGCACCTTGACACGTACAGAAGTCGACCGAGAAGAACAAAGCGGCAAAAAGAGGAGGATACGGAGCGGTTCGCATGGTTTGAAGCCATGCTGCAGGAGCATCGCCAAGAGCTTAATGAACTTAAAGGACTCCGACAGCAAGATCCTACACCGGACAATACGGTCGCCCCATTGCACCGGAAAAGCAGTGTGGCTTCCACGGAGGGCCACGATAATGATGCAACGATGGATGTGTACCCCGTGGATGCAATTAAGGAGAAGACTAGTTGTGAGCTGCATGCTGAACTGAAGAATATTTCCATGAAGGTGGCGGTCAGCTTTGCTTTACCTTCTGCACTGGGAGCGACCTACCATTGCAATCCGATTCCAGCTGGCTATGCTCGTGTCGGTGTGGATGCATTTCTACCTATGTGTCAGTCACTACAGCTTGACATCCCTGGAGGTGAAGGGGAGACGACACTGGGAGAAGTCACGAGTGGCTTCATTCTTTGGAAAAAAGAATACATCAAGTTTCCAGGCGCGACACCAAGGCCACCTTCTCCACCGAGAAACAATCCATCACCTCCAAGGCAACCGTCTCCTCCCAGTGCACCATCTCCTCCAAGTTCACCTCCAAGTGCACCGTCTCCTCCCAGTAATAGTCCAATCCATGACCCCAATACGAGTCCATCTCAATCTACGCAACCGCCTCCACCCACTAAGGGCCAAAAGCGGAAGAATACCACCGCTCCGTCGAGCGATAACCGACGCCCAAAGCGACAGTTGTCGCCCCTCCCAAGAGTACCGCCGGTTCCTCCCAAGAGGTCTTACGACCTGACCGATGAGGAGACCGATGCGGTCGTACAGGCCGAAGTGGATGCTCATTTTAAAAAGAAACAACCTGAGCCAGAGGTCCAAATAAAACCGGAAACCAAGGTGCACTTTAGGAAATTACTAACGTAGCCATCCCAAGCTCAGTTAAATGCGCCATATGACTATACACGATGTCTTCAGAAGACACTGAAACAGAAGAGATCAAGCGGTAGAGGAAGCATCACAAAAGAGGTTCCCCAGCAGGGGGAACAAGCAAAACAATCGAGTGGTAGCGGAAGCATCAGAACAGACGTCCCCCAGCTAGGAAAACAAGCAAAACAATCGAGTGGTAGCCGAAGAACCAAAAGAGATGTTCCCTAGCTGAGGAAACAAGCAAACCAATCGCTCCCCCACTCTAGGTGAACATACCCGAACCTCACTATATGAGGTAGAACCTATGGATCCGGAAACGGCTAGGATATTGGCCGAGCAATGTGGTATGCTTGTTCATGAAATTCTTCACGGCGATATGCCCAAGGCTGAGGTAGCACCCAAATTTGTTCACAGGGAGCCTCTGGTCAGTTCTAAGAGGCTTCGGGATATGCCAACACAAATGCGACGATTCCATGAATGGTACATGACAACATCAAAAGAACAGCGAAATTGGCTCTTAGTGAAAGTTTGAAAATCGCATTACTTCACTGAAGACGAGGTCCCTATTGAATTTACAGAATTATTTCAGTTATTCAATCTAAAGGAACTCGACAAAACTATCCTCAGTTCGTATTGTCTGTAAGTGATTACTTTATTTATGTAATTAGGTCTCTATCTCAGCTTGTTCAATTCATTGCCGGTAAGTATACTCACTATATTCTTGCGCTATATATAATGATGCAGAGTGAAGATGCTCGATTGTAAAAGAAAGGCTATCAATGGATTTGGGTTCATTGACCCACATCGAGTTCATGGAGCTATACTAAAGGATAAACCAATGGAGACCGAGCACAACTTGTTGCAGTTTCTCACGAAAGAACATTTCTGTAATGAAATACTATTTCCTTACCATGGCGGCAAGTGAGTTTTTGTACACATTAACTTTTGCTTACTCGATGTTCAGTGTAAATGATGAGTTACTGACGTATGTAAACCTTGCGTAGGTACCACTGGATTCTTCTAAGCATTTCAGTTGACTTGGGAAGAGTTCACATCATGGACTCACTAAACAAAGACATTGAAAACTATCCAGCATTATCGATGCGCTCCAGAGGTAATTTCAACCATTATCGCACTATATCAGTTTCTTTCGTTCATTTTCTGGGATATCAAGTAGTTATTAACTCATACATTAATTTTATTTGTCGAGTAGGGTTTGGACACAGTTCAAGAACCATGTCCGCGGTCAATGGCGTGAGGAGCTATTTTTTAAATCACTCTCGGTAAGTAGTATGAGCTAAGTCCGCGCATCTATTTAATTCTAGTTTATGTGCATTTATCATGCTAGAGTTATTATTTGATTGAATTCTATTCTTGTAAAGTGCGCGAGGCAGCCATAGGGAACTAATCTATGTGGATTCTACGTGTGCGAGTTCATTCGCATCAGTATTGAGAAGCCCTCAGAAAATGTTCGAGTAAGTAAACAATATATTCACCCTTTATTTTTATTACAAAGAGTTGTGTTGAGTCTAATTCATATGATCTTCTTTTTATATAGTTGGACGCGATGCGGGACAAGCTCCTACCAGAGGACCGCCTAATAGCAATCCAAGAGGAATTTGCTACATTTTTTGTCGACGAGGTCATAGACCCACGCGTAGAATACTCTATACGTAGACCCTAAAGCATCCATATAATGATCTCCATGTAATCAAATAGACATGCTCTGGACCCGGTTGGGACTCCATGTATGCTTGTAAGAGAAATTATATTATATATTGCATCAATATGTACAAGTACTGTGTAGTAGCGTTCTGTATGTATACGAAAACTTGTTTCTAATGAACAAACAGAATAAAAAATAATTAAACACAAAACACAAAATAAAAAGAAAAACACAAAACCCTAAAACCCCATCCCCTGCCAGGCAGCCAAATAATTCAAATGCTGCCGCGGCAGGGAATCTTTAGTCCCGGTTCATAACACGACCCGAGGCTAAATGTCCTGCCGCCCAGCGCGCCTCGCAGGCCACGTGCTTGGACCTCTAGCACCGATTCGTAACAGAACCGGGACTAAGCTTGGACCTTTAGTCCCGCTTTGGCAGTCCCGGTTCGCAATCCGGAACTAAAGGCCCTTACGAACCGGGGCTAATGGCCTGGTTTCTACTAGTGAATATATAGAACAACACTCAACCATCTTCGAAAGTTGAGATCTCGGCCCTGGTAGGCTGGTAGCCACCGTTGCTACAACATCCTATTTTTTTCATACGCCTCCAAACTAGAGCCATGTTTCACTATTAAAGCATAACAGAAACAAAGTCTACAAAATCGAGAAACAAGAAACAGAAGTTCCACAAACGAAGAAGGTGATAACCTAGGAAGCACCAATACGTATTTTAAGCACCAAAGACAAACGACAACAAACAGATAAATCTAGACCAAACGACCCCAAACTTACTGAACCTTATAGTTATTAAAGGACATAACACTACAACAACGCCAGAACACCAAACTCCTTTTTGTTCATCCCAGACTGCCTGATCTGATACAAACCTCTAGGTGCATTGCATATCTTCTTTATTTATTTCTAGTCGATGGTGACTTCCACGTCCTCTTCATCTTCACCAATGGAGTTATTGGTTCATAACGGCAGTGTCCTTCTTGACATCTTTTGTGACTGAAAGAGCAGTACGATGCAGCCTAGTCGCACCTTCCACCATGCTCTTGTTGTCACTTTCATTTCGAAGCCTTGCCTAATAGCGTAGAAAGGAGGATATCATTTACGGCCCAAAAGTTGAGTGGTCAAGGCATAGTGGGGTCCGAATTGCTTGTAATCACCGCGATTCGAAAAGTTCGGGGGAGGGGGCAGGGGCAATTGCCGATAGGGGTATTTTGAGTGAACCGTGGCCAAACCAAATATTTTTGAATATTTTTCGTTATGTCAAGATATTCTGTTACACTAGTACCTGACGTGCCCCTTCTAAGCCACCATGCACATGTCGTAGGGAAAATCCATCTCTGTACTTTCTTAACCCCTAACCCCGACACTAAATCCATCGGCGGTCCTTTTTCTCCCTTTCTCACTTTTTTCTAGCCCAGCATGTCTAGCAAGGCGAAGGTGGTAGCTACGTTGGGGACTGGTTCGGGTCTATCGGAGCCAGAGACTCTGATGCAATGCCGAAGAAGCGAAGCATCGGTGTGGTCACTGAATCAGGCGGCGGTGGCAGCCCAGCCCAGCTTTTCTAGCAAGGCGAAGGTGGTTGCTACGTCGCCGACTGATTCTGGTCCGTCGGAGGCAGAGTCTCGGGCGCAACGCAGGAGAAGCGAAGCAGCGGCAAGGTCTTCAGCCCAGGTTAGCGAGGAGGCCAGCCAGAAATCTGCTACCAAGGTATCTATGAGCAACATGTTGAAAATAAAAGAATGGTCAGTGATGGATTCTTCGACGGCGGTGCGGGATCGCGACACCCAGATCTTGAAGAAAACCACCCGGGAGAAGAGCGAGAGGTGAATTTTCTTATTTGTTCCTTATCTTACAAGTATATTAGTTACTGCAAAATATAATCGAATGAACTGAGGAGTCCACTTTTTATTCAAATTAGGCCCAACTACGATACAACAGACCTATATGAGTTCATAGTTCATGCCTGCCAGTATACTGCAAAACTAGATTTTGGTTGTGAGAGGATTGTATTCGGACAGGATGTGCCTCTGCTTGTGAATTGCATTGAGGTTGTGTTTGTTTGGCAACTGATAGGTATGCTTCATGCTAGGATTCCTTGGGGGTCCAGACATAGGACAAAATTGGTGTGGCACAACATGACTGATACCTATATGGAAATTGAGCACTCCCATAAGCTTCAGATGATTTGGGAGTGTTGTGTAGCTGAGCGTAAGGTGAAAGTCAAAGCGATAATTGATGATATGTATGCAGATACTGGAGATGTTGTTTCCACAGCTAAGTTCACTATACACTTAGAGGTGGATTCATACATGGCAGAGTTAACAAGCCAGCTTTGTCATGTACTGTGGACATCACCATCGATTCCAAAAACATAACTCACTGGTAGAAAAGCCCCCCTTTGGTCCCGGTTCAGAAGGGTCATGGGTCTCGGTTTTTGAACTGGGACCAATGCTGGTCCCGGTTCTGGCACGAACCGGGACCAATGGGTCTCCACGTGGGCGCGCACACAAGGAGGGGTGGTGGATCATTGGTCCCGGTTCGTGGCACGAACCAGGATCGTTGGTCTCCACGTGGGCACGCGCGCAACAAGGGGAGGGGGGTGGATGATTGGTCCCGGTTCATCGCACGAACCGAGATTGTTGGTCTCTGCATTTCGGGCTATTTTTGTACCGCGACAGGGTTTTGTGTTTTTTCCATTTATTTATTTGGTGTTTTGTATTCAATTTAATGGTACTACATATATACAACAATAATGAAGGAACCACGATATATATATATTACACATCATGGTCACGAATATATTATACACCGTCTCATCTGTCGTGCTTGGTCGAAACATATTACAAACGGTACTCACACGCATTTGATCTAATTTACATCTTGTTTTTTACACTTCACCCTTCTAAGTGAATCAGGTAATAGTATTCTCCTTTCAGATCTATGACCTGTTCTAATAATAATCAAGCATGATAATGGTATTGAAACTAGAATCAAAGAGATGCGTGGATCTTGCAAGTAGTACTTACAGTCAATGGTTGAAATGTAAGCTCTGGCTTCCAAACACCCTAGTGTTGGCGATGAACCGTTTCCAAGCCTTCTGAGGCATTCATGCATGTTCGCCTACTTTTCTAAAGGTGTGCGTTTCGAGTCCATGACTTTTACTACTCCTTGGTCAACAACAATGATTAACAGAATATAGTGGAAGCTGAACACACTAACAGAATATAACACGAGTCAATTATACGCTTAACATCGAGTAAGAGAAAATAGAATGTGTACAAGATAGTAACACTCACCCATTGTTGTCAGTAAATAGTATTTCCCTTCTGTTGCCGAAATACGTCAACGCTTGTACCAAGTTATCCTCTGTCTCTTTGGGTTTTGTTTTTAGAGTAACTCCATGAACGAAATTGCAGTCAACAAACCCAAGGTCAAAGATTTGTCCTTTGTTGCATTCGGGAATCTTCATTCTACATATATAATTAGTAGAGTGATGAGTAAGATTATACAAGCAACGAATGAGCTAAGCTAGAAAGACTTAATTACAGAAATTAATAATACTTAAAAACAATAGGCACTGACGATAGTTTTGTTGAGGACGTCTCGTTGGTAAAACTGAAATAATTCTGAAAATTCAATCAGTAGGAAGCCATCTCCATGACCGTAATGGTGGTGTTTATATCCAGCATAGATCCAGTTTTTGGATTCAGCAGAGGCTTGCATGTACCACTTATGCAATCTTTACATTTTTATTGGTAGATCTTTGACTAACTCGGGTTTGACGAGAGGATCCCCGTGCCGGTATACGTATGCTATTTGTTGGTACCCCTTAAACTCATCCATACGACTCATGTACTCAGTAATAGACAATCCATATAATTTGGCCTTTTATCCATACAGTTGAATAAACTCCGGACCAATGTTCGGATCATGCCGCTCCTAGGCTCTCCACTCATTGGTATCATACACTTTGAGCGGTTCGATCGATTGATTTTTCTGTTGTTCGAGCTAGACAACTTCTTTCCCGACTCTCTGCTCTTTTACCTCAGTCGATCGAATGGAGGCTGTTACGATTGCCGTGGTAGCTCGATGGAGGCTGTTACGATTGCGGCGTGGATGGTAAGCGTCGTGTTGACTGGTCAAACGCATCACACTAAGTGGTGAGATCCACCACTAACAAGTTGTTGCCTGTTAGACTTGGTTTTTTCCTCTCCCACAATTTTTTTTATCATAGACCTGGAATCACTAGTAGAAAATGGGCCTTTGGTTCGGGCCATTAGTCTCGGCCGTGGCTGGGGCCGGGACTAATGGTCCAAACCAGACGGCCCGAGGAGGCCGAGGCACTATGTCCTGGTCCGTAAGGAACCATTGGTCCCGGTTTGAGATATAAACCGGGACAAATGGGTCTGGGCCGGCGCGCGTGCTCCTGGCAGAACCTTTAGTCCCGGTTTGTATCTCAAACCGGGACTAATGGCCTGGCCCTATATATATGCACCCAGCCCTCCACTCTCTCCTGTTTTTTTTCCTATGTGAGAGGTGGGTATAACTTTGTGCTAACTTTTTTTCTTCATATGCACTAGAGGTGTTCGGTAAAATGCCTATTAGAGCGATGCCACTTGAGTTCACACAAGAACAAATATGATATGAGGTGCCAGAGCGACACTTAAGGTTTCTCCTCTTTGTTTTGAAGTGTCCTAAAAGGTTAGCAACTATTTTCTCATTTTGACTGCGCGGTACTAATTTAAGCATCGTGATTGCGTTTGATATATATGCATGGTTGTATGATGCAGATGAGCCACCCATGGATGTACGGTGACCGACGCTCTGACGCTTACAGAGAAGGCGTGCGTTCTTTTCGCCTTGTGGCTGAGGCGAACAAGCGGCGGAATGGTTTTATGTGTTGTCCATGTGTTGAATGTCGGAATGAGCAGGCTCACACTTCCTCAAGAGTCATTCAGAGCCACCTGCTTCGTTCCGGTTTCATGTCCGGCTATAATGTTTGGACCAAGCACAGAGAAAGAGGGGTTATGATGGAAGATGGCGATGAAGAAGAGAACGATGATGACAACTACCAATCTATGTTCCCTGAATACAATGATACCGCAGTTGAAGATAATGAAAAAGAAGGGGGTGAAGAACGGGAACCAGATGAGTCCGTTGATGATTTTGGTCGGGTCATTAGTGATGTAAGGCGAGACTGCGACACAGAAAAGGAGAGGTTGCAGTTCGAGCAGATGTTACAGGACCACAACACATTGATGTATCCAACTTGTGAAGATGGCCAGAAGAAGCTAGGTAGCACACTGGAATTGTTGAAGTGGAAGGCAGAGACCGGTATGACTGACTCGGGATTTGAAAAGTTGCTGGTAATAATGAAGAAGCTGCTTCCAAGAAATAACCAATTGCCGTCCAGTACGTACGAAGCAAAGAAACTTGTCTGCCCTCTAGGATTAGACGTGCAGAAGATACATGCATGCCCTAATGACTGCATCCTCTACCGCGGTGAGAAGTACGAGAATATGGATAAATGCCCGGTGTGCACTACATTGCGGTATAAGATCAGAAAAGATGACCCTGGTGATGTTGAGGGCGAGCAACCCAGGAAGAGGGTTCCTGCCAAGGTGATGTGGTATGCTCCTATAATACCACGGTTGAAACGTTTGTTCAGAAATAAAGAGCATGCCAAGTTGTTGCGATGGCACATGGAAGACCGTAAGAAAGACGGGATGTTGAGGCACCCTGCTGATGGTCGATAGTGGAGAAAAATCGAGAGAGACTTCCCAGACTTTCCTGGTGACGCAAGGAACTTATGGTTTGGTCTAAGTACTGATGGCATGAATCCTTTTGGGGAGCAGAACTGCAGTCACAACACCTGGCCCGTGACTCTAATGTATCTACAACCTTCCTCCTTGGTTGTGCATGAAGCGGAAGTTCATTATGATGCCAGTGCTCATCCAAGGCCCGAAGCAACCCGGCAACGACATTGTTGTGTACCTAAGGCCATTAGTTGATGAACTTCTACAGTTGTGGGCCAAACTAGGTGTACGTGTGTGGGATGAGCACAAACAGCAGGAATTTGACCTACAAGCGTTGCTGTTTGTAACCATCAATGATTGGCCTGCTCTTAGTAACATTTCAGGACAGACGAACAAAGGATACAATGCATGCATGCACTGTTTAGATGAGACTGAAAGTATATATCTAGATAAATATAAAAAGAATGTGTACCCGTACAATCGTTGTTTTCTTCCGCCCAGTCATCCCTTAAAGAAGAAAGGCAAGCATTTAAATGGCAAGGCAGAAACCCGGACGAAGCCTGTCCCCCGTAGTGGTGCTGATGTATTTGGTATGGTCAAGGATTTGGATGTAATCTTTGGAAAAGATCCTGGAGGATAACCTGTTCCGAAAGACCCCATTACCGGACATGCACCCATGTGGAAGAAGAAATCTATATTTTGAGAGCTACCCTATTGGAAAGTGCATGAGGTCCGCTCTGCAATCGACGTGATGCACCTGATGAAGAATATTTGCGTGAATATTCTAGGCTTCCTGGGCTTGTATGGGAAGTCAAAAGATACCCCGACAGCACGGGAGGACCAGCAACATCATAAAGGACGAGACGACAAGCATCCATGGCAGTTTCAAGGGCTTGCCAACTACGCTCTTACCAAAGAAGAGAAGGACATCTTTTTTGAAGTCCTTTTCAGTATCAAGGTCCCGTCTGGCTTCTCGTCGAATATAAAGGGAATAATAAATATGAAAGAGAAAAAAATTCAAAACCTAAAGTCTCATGACTGCCATGTGCTTATGACGCAATTGCTTCCGGTTGCATTGAGGGGAATTCTACCAGAAAATGTTCGACTAGCCATTGTGAAGGTATGTGCATTCCTCAATGCAATTTCTCAGAAGGTAATCGATCGAGAAAGTCTATCAAGGTTACAGATTGATGTGGTCCAATGTCTGGTCAGCTACGAGTTGTTGTTCCCGCCATCCTTCTTCAATATTATGACGCACCTCCTAGTTCACCTAGTCGAAGAGATTAGAATTCTCGGTACTATGTTTCTACACAATATGTTCCCCTTCGAGAGGTTCATGGGAGTCTTAAAGAAATATGTTCATAACCTTGCTAGGCCAGAAGGAAGCATCTCCAATGGCTATGGAATAGAGGAGGTCATTGAGTTTTGTGTTGACTTTCTTCCTGACCTTAAGCCGATTGGTGTTCCTGAATCTCGGTATGAGGGTAGGATGACTGGAAAAGGTACACTAGGAAGGAAATCAATGGTATGTAGGGACGGGCATTCTTTCACTCAAGCACACTACACAATTCTACACAATTCCACCGTGGTGGCTCCGTATATCGAGAAACACAAGAATATTCTACGCTCCGAAAACCCGGGGAAACCTGAAACCTTGATTAAAGGGGAACACGAGAAGAATTTTGGCAATTGGTTGCAGAGACATCTCATGAATAACACCACTGTTGGAGATGAGTTGTACTCGTTGGCCAGGTTACCATCTTCGACTATATGTACTTTCCAAGGGTATGAGATAAATGGGAATACATTTTACACGATCGCCCAAGATAAAAAGAGCACCAACCAAAACAGTGGTGTCCGCTTTGATGCAACAAATGACAATGGGCAGATTGACACATATTATGGGTACATAGAGGAGATATGGGAACTTGACTATGGACCTACTTTTAAGGTCCCTTTGTTTCGGTGCAAATGGGTCAAGCTGACATGAGGCAGGGTACATGTAGACAAAAAGTACAGCATGACAACAGTGGATCTCAACAATATTGCGTACATGGATGAACCATTCGTCCTAGCCAACGATGTGGCTCAGGTTTTCTATGTGAAGGACATGTCTACCAAACCGAGAAAAAGGAAAGATAAGCAAAAGAGTACATAATACGATGAGCCAAAGCGCCACATAGTTCTTTTAGGGAAAAGAAACATCGTGGGAGTGGATGATAAGACAGACATGTCAGAAGATTACAATAAGTTTCATGAAATTCCGCCCTTCAAAGTGAAAACTGACACAAGCATCCTGTTAAATGATGAAGATTCTCCATGGCTACGGTGCAGAAGAAAACCACAACACTAGATGTTGGTGATGTGTAATAATGTATTAAACCTTTTATTTGAGACATAAATCTATGTAATTAAACCTTTTATTTGAGACATAAATCTATGTAATGTATTAAACCTTTTATTTGAGACATAAAGGTCCCCTTTCATGTAATACATCTTGCTCAATCAAACTAGACGTTCTGAGCCACGGTAGGTGATCACACAAAGAGAAGGAACCATCACAAGAGAAGGAACCCACAAACACTAAGGATACATAGCACAACTGAAAATTAAGAAACATGACTAATGGTTGGAGTGATTCAGTCATGCTCCTGCCTAGCCTTGTAATACGCGCCACTGTAGTCGTCGTAGTCACCGGCGTCGTCGTCGCTGTCGTCGTTGGGGTCACCGTAGTAGAACCTTGAAGGTTGGGCACGCGTGGGTTGGATTTGAGGGTACCGCAGGCGGGGGTTATTGCCGGTCGTGTTGTAGGCCATGACACTCTGGAGAGTCCGGCCGCGCCACCACAGCCGACGGCCGGCCTCGTTGAAGTTCGAAGGAGGTGGGCCGTCCTCCTCGTGCCTGGCGAGCGCCCTCTCACGCCGATTGATGAAGAAGGCTTCCCAAGTCGGGAAATAGTCGGGATGCCAGTTGGGGTTCCTCCGCTGCTCTGGCGTGAGCTCGAGGTAGTAGTGGTTCGTGATGGCCATCCGGCGCTCCACACCTAGAGGGACAGGAGGGACCGGCACGCCTCCGGCGCTCAGCATCCAGCCGGTGGGGACGCGGTAGCCCGGTGGGCAGGGGTAGTTCGAGGCGCAAAGCGCCTCCGCCTCCCGGGTGGTTAGAGATACGATGGAAGCCATGGGAAGAGAATGATGAGTCTAGATGTGATATGTAAATGGAGGCCAAGTGTACATATATATACTTAAAAAATGGCGGGAAGACAGAGGTGGGAACCGGTGGAAAGCGCGGGAACGCAGTGGCGCGGGAAACTTTCATCCCGGGTGGGGGCTCAAACCGGGACAAAAGATGGGGGGCCTTATCTGGGGGAGGCTTATCTGGGAGGGCCTTATCTGGGGGGTGGCTAACCTTTAGTACCGGTTGGTGGGTGAAAACGGGACTAAAGGTGGTTTTTGTGTTATCTAACAAAACTGTCGGTGGGATAAGGACGCGTGGGTAACCTTTAGTACCGGGTGGGGGCTCAAATCGGGACTAAAGCTATCGGTAGGATAAGGACGCGTGGGTGGACGCACTGCTCGATGAGATAAAGCATGTAGCGCATGACGCCCTGTCGGAGGAAGAAGACAAAGTAGAAGCGGTGCCGTGCCTATAAAAGGAGCATTGATATGCCATGGCAAGCAACTCAACAAGCCAACATGGATGGAGAGTTTCATCCCCATGGATGGGGGAAAGGGTTGGGAAATCTCCCGTGGCGGAACTTCTCGAAGATGCCCTTGGTGCACACGCCCTATGGCATCTTCGGAAGTTCCGCCTCGGAAAATATTTTCTTGCTAGCCCGTGAAAGACTCCATCTCCACCTCCCTGGGGTTAGAGGTATGGTGAAAGCCATGGGATAGAGTGGAGAGAGGCGACGGATATGAGTCTAGATGTGCTATGGCAACGACCAAGCCTACATATATATAGTGAGAAATGGCGGGAAGTCAGAGGAGTAAACCCTAAACCCTAAACCCTAAACCCTAAAGGGGCTACCCTCGTACGGAGAAAGCTATAGGGGTAGAAGATCTGAGGCCCCCGGTCTAGGGTTTCACCGGAGGAAGACCACCGAAGCGTCGGAATCACATGAAAATAGCAAAATGGTTAATAGTTTGACTAGTTAGAATAATTATTTTATAAAACAGAAAATGGATTTGAATCTCTGATTCAAATTCAAGCACTTTTTATGTTAAAAATTTAGTGAGATTCAAAAATATGCAAAATATAATAGTTAATGCATTTTTAAATTGGAAATGGCAAAATGGTTATTAGTTTCACTAGTTAGAATAATTATTTTATAAAACAGAAAATAGATTTGGATTACTTATTCAAGTTCAAAAACTTTTCATGTTGAAATTTTTCTCAAATTCATAAGTATGCAAAAACTGTATAATTCAAATGTTTAAAAAATCTAATAGTTACAAATTGTAATATTTGAAAAAACAGGCGCCAACTTAGGCCCAGCGCGCGCAAATTTGGGCCTTTAGTCCTGGCACAGAACACCATCCAGGACTAAAGGCTTTGCAGGCGAAAAGGCATCCAAAGCCTTTAGTCCCGGTGCGTGGCTAGAACCGGGACTAAAGGGGGGGTCTTTAGTCCCGGTTCTAGCCACGCACCGGGACTAAAGGCTGGGGGGGTATTTAATGCGCCGCCTTCTTCCCGGTCGAATCCATCGACCGGAGCGAGGAGTAGCACTACGCCGCCAGGCTACCGAAATACCTCGCCGCGCCTCTCCGCCCATCCGCGTACCCCACCGTGTTGCCGCGCCGCGTCGCCGCCTCTCGAGACACGCGCTCGTCCGCCCCGCTGCTGTGGGAGGTAATCCCTCCCCCCACCGCGCGCTCTGCCTCCTCTCCGTCCCCGGCCCCAGCGAGCCCGGGCGGCGCCCCGCGACCGGCTGCACACTGCCTCCATCCCCCCAGCGAGCCCGGGCGGTGCCCCGCGATCGGTGAGCCCGGGCGGCACCCCGCCGGCCATTTTTTGTTTTTTTGTATATTTTTTGTATTACTAGTATTTCTAGTGTATGTTTTTTTTTATTACTAGTATCTTTTTTGTAATAGATAGATAGAATTATTACTTGTATTACTAGTATGTTTTTTGTAATAGATAGAATTATTACTAGTATTTTTTGTATCTTTTTTATATTTCTAGTGTATGTTTTTTATTAATTTCTAGTATAGTATATATTAATTTCTAGTATAGTATATATTTCTAGTATAGTATATATTAATTTCTAGTGTATGTTTTTTTATTTCTTGTATCTTTTTTATATTGTAATTTTTTATTACTAGTATATAAATATAGTATATATATATGTTTGTGTATATATATTTATTACTAGTAATAATATATATAGTATTATAGTGTCGATTGAGACAGACAAGCATCAGTGCTAAATAAAGATAAGCTAAAGAAATAACTACCCTAAGTCCGGTAGTGCTCGTGGGCCCCGGACTTAGGGTTAGGGTGGTGGTGCTCGCGGGTCACCGGACTTAGGGTTAGGGTGGTAGTGCTCGCGGGCCCCCGGACTTAGGGTTAGGGTGGTAGTGCTCGTGGGCCCCCGGACTTAGGGTTACGGTGGTAGTGCTCGCGGGCCACCGGACTTAGGGTTAGGGTGGTGGTGCTCGCGGGCCCCCGGACTTAAGCTAAAGAAATAACTACCCTAAGTCCGATAGTTCTCGCGGGCCCCCGGACTTAGGGTTAGGGTGGTGGTGCTCGCGGGCCACTGGACTTAGGGTTAATGTGATAGTGCTCGCGGCCCCCTGGACTTAGGGTTAGGGTGGTAGTGCTCGCGGGCACCCGGACTTAGGGTTAATGTGGTAGTGCTCGCGGGCCCCCGGACTTAGGGTTAGGGTGGTAGTGCTTGCGGGCCGCCCGGAGATAGGGTTAGGGTGGTAGTGCTTGCTGGCCCCCGGACTTAGGGTTAGAGTGGTGGTGCTCGTGGGCCCCCGGAGATAGGGTTAGGGTGGTGGTGCTTGCGGGCCGCCCGGACTTAGGGTTAGGGTTAGGGCATCACTAGAATTTTGCTATTGTTTAGTATTATTGTAGCAAATTGCGTGTTCATATTATTGTTTAGTGTTTTTTATGCAGCAATATTGAATGAAAAATGTTATTGTGTGCATTTTGTAGAAAACTATGGATCCAATCCAGAGAGACCTAGCACAGGAAGAAATTCTCGAGGATATGATCAACGACACCCCCCATGTTGATCAACCCGAATCTCCGTCGATTTATCTGAACCCCTCCGGTGAGGGAGAGGAGGTCGACCGAAATGATCAAGGAGAAGCCGACGGCTCCGGTGGTGAAGAAGTCGATGGCGAGGTATATATATGAAGTCTGGTGATCAGTAGATGCATTAACTGAGTTGTATATATATATAAATTGACGAATGTTTCTTCTCTTAGGCCTCCACATCGAGCAAAAAATATTCCAAACGAGGCCCGGCCAAAAAGTTGGACGCATCTACGCGTTATACAATTACGCGGGTATCACCACGGGGTGAACCGGTGGAACCCGAAAAGGCTAAAACTGTATTTAAACAACAATGCGGAGTTATGGTTAGGGATCGCATCCCGATCACCGTTCGAGAGTGGAATAAGACCAAAGGGGCGAAAGAGGGTGAGTATGTCTCCGACAGGTGCAAAGGGGGTCTTTGGAATGACCTCATGCACATTTCACCCTGCCAGAATGTGAGGATGATGCCGACACAGCTGCATTGAGGAAGAAAGTCAAGCAGTGGACTCTTACGAAGATGGCCGAACTATTCAAGAACTGGAAGAAAGCATTATGGCAAAAGTATCAGAAGACGAAGAAGACTCCTAAATTTGAATGCTATCTAACGAAGCAGCAGGCTAACTGGGATGCATTTGTGAAGTACAAGGAGTCACAACCTGCTATAGAAATGTCGGAAAAAAACAAGAAAAATGCCGCGATGAAGAAATATCACCATCACCTGGGGCCAGGGGGCTACGCGGCTGCCATGCCAAAGTGGGATGCTAAAGAGAATGAGCTGCTTGCTAAAGGGATCACTCCAGAACCAATACGCGAAGAATGGGATCTGAGGGCAAGGAATTGGTTCCTTGGGCATGGGAGTGAGTATGACGAAAGTACAGGGGACCTTATTTGCAGTGACGGGATTAGGATAGCCCGGGATACATGGCAGAAAGTGGTGAAGGAGATTAAAGCGGGGACAACAAAGTTCCGTCCCGATAGAGAGAAAGACTTGCTGACAAAGGTCCTCGGGAATGAAAAACACGGAGGACGTGTACGAGGCCTTGGCCCTAGTTATACGTGGGAGATGGGGTTTCCCAAAGACAGAGATACTTATAGGAGCCGAGAGAGAGCAAAGAGGCGACGGCAGGAGGAGGGAGACAAGTTCACCGAGTTGATAGGAACACTTCGAATGCATCAACAACAGATTAACGAACTTCGAGGAGAAGCGCGCCTGCAAGATCCTGTACTCAATATTACCGCCGTCCCATCTCAGCGGAAAAGCAGCGTGGCTGAATCGGAGGTCCCTTCTGACGATGCACATATGGTAGTTGGCGGTCCCGGCTACCGCGTGGATGGAATCAAGAAGCAGGCATCTTGTGAGCTCAATCAGAAGGTGAAGAACCTATCCATCAAGGTGGCGGTCGGATGTGCTTTACCTTGTCCACCTAGCGCATGCTGGCATGGCCGTGAGATTCCAGCTGGCTATGCTAAAGTTGGTGTGGATGAAATCGCAATGGGGTGGGACTCAATGGAGCTTGACATCCCTGGACCTGAAGGTGAGAGGACACTCGGAGAAGTACTGGGTGGTATCATTGTATGGGACAAGAACAACATCAAGCTTCCAGGCTGGACGCCAAAGCCAACACCGCATCCGAGTGGTCGCATGTCACCTTCACCTCCATCACCTGCAAGAAGCCCACCCCATGACTACGACCACCACAGCCCGAGTCCATATCGATCTCCGCCGTAGCCTCCGATTCGTACTAAACGATGCAGGAGCCCAAAACGACAAATGTCGCCCCTCCCAAGAGTACCTCATAAGAATCTTTCTATCAGACCTTACGATCGTACTGACGAGGAAACCGACATGATCGTAAAGGACGAATGTGTTGCGCAGCTTCAAAAGAAGAAACCCGAGCCCGCCCTGGTATACACCGAGAAGAAAAATGCGTATGCACTTTCTTTTCTGAACACAAAATCACAATATGACTTGCACCATAAGCCAGATGACTATCGACGCACACTTCAGAAGGAAGTGAAGAAGAGCAAATCAAGTAGAAGTGCAAGCGGGAGAAAATCATCAAGTCAAAGTGCAACCGGGAAAAGAAAGGACGCCCCCAGCTCAGGGAACAGGCCAAAAAAATCGACCCCACCCCTCAAGGTGGTATCCTATGATACTCCCCAGCAGGATATGGAAGAAGCTAAGAAGCTTGCGGCCGCTATGAATGTGACTGTTGAGGAATTGCTAGGTTCCCAGGACGACAAGTTACCCAAGGCTCAGGTAGTCCCTACATATGTCCCAGGGAAGCCTCTGGTCAGCTTTGAGCAGTTCCAACAACTGCCAACACAAATGCGGAGTTTACATAAATGGTACTTGAAAGCCGTAAAGGAGGAGAGAATAATAATCGTGGCGAAAGTCCCACATGACTACTACTTCCGAGAAGAAGAGGTCCATGTTGAGTTTCCAGAACTCTTCCAGTTATACACTTTCGACGCTCTCGACAAAAGTCTCATGAGTTGCTATTGTCTGTAAGTTGTTGAATTCATTGTCTATATATAAGCTGTTCATTTTTTTCAGTTGTTCAGTTCATTGCATGTAATTATCCTAATTATATCCTTTTGTACTCTATTATTATGCAGAATGAAGATCATGGAATGTAAAAGAAGGTCAATCTTCAGTGTTGGGTTCATTGACCCAGATAAAATACATTGTCGGACGCTAAAGGAAAAACCCGAGGACACACAGGAAAACCTTCTAAGGTTTCTAATTGAGCAAAATTTCTATGACCACATACTGTTTCCTTTAAATTTCGCGTGAGTGTCTTACTCGATTGTACACATTCTCTTTTGTTTACTCGATGTTAAGTGTAATTGATGAGTTACTGATGTATATATAAACGTGTATAGTTTTCACTGGATTCTCACGGACATTCAACTTGATAAGGGAAGAGTTGAAGTCATGGACCCATTAAAGAGACCCCTGGAACGGTTTAGTGACATGTAGGACATGCTCCATAGGTAATTTTCGCGCTACAGCGGTCTCTTTCGTTGATTTCCTGAGATATCATGTGATAAATAACTCATTCATTTTTTTACCGGGTAGGGTTTGGAACCAGTTCAAGAGTGCGGTTACGGGTGACTTTACTGAGAAGCTGACGTTTAAGCCGGTCTCGGTAAGTAGTAGGCGCATCTCTTTACTTCTAGTTTCAATACAATTATGATGCTGGATTATTATTTTGATTGAATTCTATTCTTGTAAAGTGCGCGAAGCAGCCACAGGGGACAAATCTATGTGGATTCTACGTTTGCGAGTTCATTCGCACGTTTACCAGTGAGCTAAATGATTATAGAGTCGATGTAAGCAATACATTCATAACATTATTTTTATTACCGTCACTTTTTGTTATCATGATTGATATTCATATTGATCTCCTTTTCTTATATAGTTCGAGAAAATGCGGGATCAGCTCCTACCACAGCAACGCGTAGTAGCAATTGCTGAAGAACTGGCAGGATTCTTGATGAACGAGATGATAGATGACAGCGGAGAATTTAGTGTGAATAGGCGCCGATGATCCCCGACCGTGTAATTGAATAGACGGGCTCTAGTCCCGATAATTGTGATCTCCATGTGTAACTATCATGTATATATTTGTATGCTCGATCTTAAGAGAAGTTATCTTATGTATGCACGAACATGTACGGTATGTGGTAGCGTAGAAAACTATCTTGAAATGAAAAAAAAGAATACAAATTAAATTCTCTGCCGCGGCAGAGAAAGTGCCTAAAATTCTGCCGCGGCAGAGAACCATTTGTCCCGGTTCGTAATACGAACCGGGACTACTGGGGGGGCACCCAGCGCCCGCAGAGATAACCACGTGGATGCCCATTGGTCCCGGCTGGTAAGAGGGCCGGGACTAATGGGTGGGCCTTTAGTCCTGCCCCTCCAGTCCTGGTTACTAGGACCGGGACTAAAGCCCCTTACGGGCCGGGACTAGAGGCCCGTTTTCCACTAGTGAATGAATGTTTTCCTTTTCCTCTCCCGCATTTTTTATTTTTTAAGATATCCTTTCCCGCAATTAAAGCAAGATCGTTCGCCTCCTCTAATACTTCTCGTCTTTTTGCTTTTAGATTACTCCAATCCTTCTCATGTGCGGATAGAGGGAGAAGGAAACTATTATGCAATTTCTTTATCGCCCCTTGCGAATGCGGCCCAAAAAGCAAGATGCCTGGACCGCACTTGCTCAAATGGCCTAGACTTGCTACTCCCCACTCCCCATTCTATATAATATAGAGGAACCCTAGCAACTAATCTCATTATCAGTCACCACCTTACAAAAACACCTCCAACTCAAGAACTCCACGCGCAGCATCTCCACCAGGTAGCGCATGATCTAGACGTTGGCTCAATGGATCTTGCGCGGCCCAGCCACGCCGGATCTTGCTCAGCCCCATCGTGCCGGATCTTTCTCAGCCACACCGGATCTTGCGCGGGCCTGCCATTGGCTTGTCTAATCCATAGGTTTGCTCCACATCTTCTGTAAACATCTTTGTTGGCTTACTCTTTTAGATGCACTGGTTTGCTTTTCTCCTCTTAATCATCTTTCTTGTTCATCTTTCAGTACCAAGCGAAGTTACCATCATATGGCGTGTGCTCAAAGTCAGATCCGTTTTGATGATGTTGGCGAGCATAGACTCTTTAGTGCCGGCATGATGTTGATGTTGATCGGAGTGGAGAGGCGCTCAATAAGTCTAGGATTAGACAGATTTTTCTCCTAATTAGGTGTAGTTTTAGGTTTTAGAGGTAGATCTGCTGAATAAAGAGGGGCTGAAGACCTACTTTGCAGCAGATGCTACCTCTAATCATTAAATGATTAGAGAGCGGATCAAATCTAGTGTAATATGATATGATATAATGAATATTCTATATATGAGTAAACTGGAATGTTCGAATTGCAATGAGATTAGCAACCTAAATTAGTTATTGTTAGTGTAATTAAATTTCAGTGATGCTGGACAGTGTAACACGACAAATAATGCGCACTGACACGACACTAAATTTTCGCTGTGTTCTATAATGTAACCTGGCACTTCATATGCCGTCCCGTGGAAGAGTTAGCTCGGAGGATCACGTTGTGTTGAGTAAAAAAATTCGTTGCCGATTCAGAATCCCGACTCAGTTATCACTAGAGGCTTTTCTTTATCGCGCCAGCACGAGCACGATGACTAAGGTTATGCCTCAGCTTCTATAAGTGCCAGCGCTGGAGCTCCGTGTTGTAATGCAATACGGTCGAAGCGTGTTCGGCGGAATGACGCAAGGCGACACGTTCATGCACGAGCTCATCCAAACCGGCTCCAAGGTTGTCGCGCCTTGACCTAGTTTCTTCACTCAGGAGGAAACTCAGCAGCTGGAGCTAGGCTTAGGGTTTAGGAGCTAGACATTGGAAGGCCGACCTGTTTTGGGCCAGAAGAAGGCCAAGGCAGCACAATGCGTGGTTCCTGCCACCGAGAGGCTACACTCCTCAATCGACAAGTGCATCGCTGACACCGCGTCAAACGCCTTTCTGAGGGAGGAAAAGTACGGTGCAAGATGTGTGGTGATGCTAGAGAAGCAATACGTGAAGATCAGCCTCCTGAAGACGAATGTGGCGGCCAAGAAGAGGAACACAAACTTGAAATTTCTCTTGGGAGGCAACACGGCTACCATGGATGATGACGTGAAGAAGTGGTACATGGGGAAATGCGACCTCATTTTGCAAGAAATGCAGCTTCCACCAACTCCAACGCTGACTCCAAGATCTATACAGATGGTGACTCCACTGTCAAAGTCAAGCTCAGCATCGAAGGCGACTCCATCCCCAATGCCAAGCTCTGCATCGACGGCGACACCGAAGGCAACTTCCACATCTGTGAAAGAAGACCTTGTCATTTGATTTGGGCATGTGTGCGTATGTTTTGATCATCGAAACTGCGAACTTTGGCAATTTGTGCTTGTACATGCCTATTTGATCGCTAGAACTGTGAATTTGTGGCTTTTGTGCCCTATTTTGGTAGTGGGAAACAAACTTTTTAAATATATTGTTGTTTGTTCTGTGGGCTTATACTTGGGGGCTGCGGTTGGGAATCGGCGTGCCTCCCCCACTTTGCAAAAACCGCTGGTGCAAACCCCAAAAGTCCATCGCCAGATGCGATGGGGCGCAACAGCTGGAGATGCTCTGAAATACAATATATGTGATTCTAAAAAAATGATGTATATATAACACTATGGAAATACATTGGATGAGGTAGATAGTCTCGGATGCAGTCTCAGAGTGTCACGCCGAGATTTGGGAAGAGTTCTCTAGACCAAGTTCATGAGAGGAGGAAGATGAGGTGGTTGGAAGGGGGAGATCAGCTTCTAGATGTTTGTGTTACAAAGCCATGCCTTCGTTTTTAGATCGCGCTCGTTGCACGGTATCAAACTATCAAATGGACATGTCAGCGATATTTTTGCCTGAGTTTGCCTAACACATACTAGCATGGATCTTGCGGAGGCCGCACAATGATTTTGGTTTTCTAGGGGTGTGACTAGTAGCCGGGTCGAATTTTGAGCTCCCTAGGAGCAGGTCCTAGGAAACATGACCATGTAGAAACAGCCTAAAGGCCATCTTGTGCATTTTATTTAGTGGACTGGGTCACATGGTAGGCGACAAAGAGGAATGGTTGATTGGCTGCATGTAGTTACCGTTTTTAGCTAAGCACAGACAAATGAGTTATTTGGTGGCCACCAAACTACCTAAATATGCGCCCATACTGAGATGTGATCACCATATTCAAATATGGTGAAGTTACCAGCACATCATCTGTACACAAGCACATACATTCAACATATCCATAACTACAGTACTTAACTAAACAAGCATAATTAAGAGGGTTCAACATCTCTCACTTAACCTAACAGGTACTTAAGTTCAACATCAGGTTCATCCCATGCAACCTATGTACTACAACTACAATAAAATGGTATTTATTTACAGATCCCTTTTGTCACTTAATATCCATATTTTTTCAATGATATATGATGTTGAAAAAATGGGATGTCACTATATTTGTCATAAAAGCCACGCCATAAAAAAATCCCTAGCCGCAGTTTGTATTTTTTGTCATTGTTTAACTTATATTAGTTGACGATGTTAGTTTTGTCAACAATCGTGTGCAATAGGTGACTAAAATATTTGTCATGGTATATATGAAAAGTTTGTCATTGTAAAATAGAAGGGAGTGTAGGAAAGGTCATCATTTGAGACGTGACATTTTGTTAATTACATGTAATTTACTGACGTGGTATTATGATAAATGTGACCCAATGGTTCTTACTGGTGGACCAAGGGCGGATCCCAGACGGTTCTGATAGGTGGTACCCATAGGGTTATGACAGGTGGGACCCATAGGGTTCAGATAGGTGGAACCTAGAGGGTTCAGATAGGTGGGACCGAAGGGCTCTAACAGGTGGTACCCATAGGGTTATGACAGGTGGGACCCATATGGTTCAGGTAGGTGGGACCAAGAAGGTTCGGATAGGTGGGACCGAGATGGTTCTGACAAGTGGGTCCACCACATTGCTTTTAGGTTGGTCCACATGTTGCTAACAGTGTCAGTAATTTCGTCACGTTAATAATTATGAGATCATTTTCAAGTAGATGCAGAAAATGTCGAAACTATGATACTGACAAATATAGTTGGAATCAATATATAAAATGGCAGCGATAAAATTCTATGAAATATTTTTAACACGATATACATTGCTGAGCAAAAGCACATTAAAA
Organism: Avena eriantha; assembly: GCA_910589775.1. NCBI lineage: Eukaryota > Viridiplantae > Streptophyta > Magnoliopsida > Poales > Poaceae > Avena > Avena eriantha. Next base: position 167,381,140 of record OU342742.1, on the reverse strand, counting down.
TGAACATACAACTAAGTATATCTTATTGATGAACAATTTTATCAAGATGGAAGTGTCGTTGAGTTGTTGCCTTGTCCTTGCTGCTGTGATTTCTTAATATGAAACTAAGCATGGCTTCTAATTCTTGTTGCTTCTTTTCAGTTGATCTATTTTTCTCTTCCTATGCTTTCATCAGAGCTACATGATCCTCTTCTTGCTTTTTTGCATTTCTTAAAAAAATATCCCAGGCTTCCATCCTTTACTGCATCTCTTGTTTGTAACTTTCAGCTGCGAGGAGTGATTGTTCCGGCTGTTCAGCAAGCTTGTTTTCTAGTTCTCAGATGTGTGTTGTTTACACAGAGATCTTCCTTGAGATTTATCCAACGCCCAAATGTGAGCGGAACATGCATGTGCTTGAACTCGGTGTGCTCTTCTCCTTCAAGACTTCTTCAATGATCTGCACTTCTATTTTTAGTGTCATATTCAAGGTGTGGCCTATTTTTCAAGGTCATCATTGCATCCTGCAAATAAGTTGAAATGAAAGCATACGAAATATTGAAGTAGAAAGCTTATTCATTACAAAATATTAGCAATATTAAAAATGTCTTACATAAGCATCTTTGGCTTCCGTAGTCATAATTACTTCCTTGTTAGTGTGGCTAAGTCTACAGAATTCAATTGGAGAAGTCACCTCCTCCAAGGTCTCTGAGTTCTACAAAAAAATTGGAATTACGAACATCAGTTAGCAAAATTTCTAGTAAGCTTGGAAGAACACTTATTTAATATATCAACTTAAAAACTTACAAGAGATTCATAGTGTGCAACAAAGCATCTTGATCCAGTTGTATGGTTCTTCTTCACAACTTCTCTATTCACTTGATTCTTCACACACATTTCCTAAATTTGAATATTAAATTGTGAGTTTTCTATGTAGCAGAGATGTATGTGGTGAGTATTTGTAACTGTAAATTTTAGTACCTGATAGTGGGCATCAAACCATCTGTCCATAAGATCTTTCCAACTTCTCTCTAGTACATTTGCTGGCTTCATCTTATATGCTTCCTGGGGGATCATATCTTTAATCTTGTCCCAATTCTCCTTCTTAAGCCTGTAACGTAGTTGGTGCATACTACTCTGTATTTGTATTGGTCACTTCATCATTTGTGTCCATTTCAAAATTTCCATATAAAATGGAGATGAATATTATGGAGTTACATAGGTAGATAAGTAACATAGCTATGATATAAAACTCAAATGTTAGGGATCACCGCTACTTTGCAAATAGCACATGGAATAACATCTTTCAGAGTGTCATCTTTTTTTTGCATTGAGTCTAGTTGGTTGCCAGATGTACTTTTTCTCGGATTTGTATTCCGACTTTAGACCTTAGTTTTGCTGCTTGAAGAGGATTTTTGGGCCTCCTAACCCCCTCTATGAATTCAATTTTCATTTTATTCCCACCATTTATTCTAGTGTAGTTATGCAGACCATGGCCCATGGAAATTCCACGCTACCCACTCTTTCACTGTTGGGGGAATACCCCCGAGTAGGGTCACGCCGGGGTATAAAGGCCGTGTTAGCCGAGGTACGGCAAGGTCAAAGCGAGAGCTGGCCAAGTCACCTCAAGGCATGCCGACTTACGGAATGACCCGGCCTGGAGGATGTTCGTCTAACCTTGGCCCGACCGACATATAGCGTATGTCGACAATGCCTTTGTGACTTGTTTGCAGGTACCTACGTGGCCGAGTTAGCCAGGCGCTAACCGGGTTACCACTTGGCTTCGAAGGAAAGGAAGGAATCTCGCTGGTCAAAAGGTGACCTCTGTCCATTGTAGCGTGAGCGAAGCAAGCAGTGGGAAGGACCATCGAGGCTTGGCCGACAAAGGTGACATAAACAATGTCAGCTGGGCCACCAGTGTCGAGTGACACTGCGCCGCAGAGGGGCTCAGGGAGGCTTACGCCCTGAGTCCGGACTAGCCGTTTAAAGTGTAGAAAAGAGGCATCTTACTTTACCAAAGGGAATATCCAGAGAATATGCCTCCACGCGTGCCCTATATTTGTAACCTGCGCTCCCCTATATAAGGAGCACCAGGGCCTCCATAGAAGGAGATCGATCATTTTTGCTAAGGAAGAACCCTAGAGCATAGTAGTGGGCAGTAAGAGAACTAGTCTCCTTCTCACGAACAGCTCGAGGAGCCCTTGTAGTCCTTCATCAATAAGAGAGAAATACAAACATCTGTGTGTGGAATCACCACACTATCCCTTCCTGGATTCCTCTAGTGCACATTGGACCCATCTTTAGCCTATACATGGCATCTGCCGTGCCACCACCACAATAGTTGGCGCCTACCGTGGGGCTAGCAGTGCTAGCAGGAGTAAAAATTCAGACGGGAAACATCTTCGGCACCGGCGAACACATCGTCTCCGATCTGGTTCAGCGCTTTGGAGCACTGGACTACGCCAGCGACAATGCGGGGAGCTTCAAAAGGCGCCCTCCTCCGTGCAACGGCCTCTTCATCAAGCTTAGCTAACACAAGATCTACGTTGGCACCGACGAGTCCTACGTACATCCGTAGCATGTCGTCAAGGGAGGTGAGACACCTCTCAGCACGGCTCGTGGCACGTATATCACTCGCCCCGCAAGCTGCGTTGAGGTCATGATGATGGTGCCAGATGCAGGAGCAAGCAAGGACCCGGCGCCAGAGCCAGACGCCACGCGGAAGCATGAAAGGTCTAGATTCCCTCCACTAGAGAGGCCAGAGAATGTACTACAGCAGGCAATAGATAGCTTAGCAACACCCATATCTCCAGTAGCAGATCGGGCTGAGGCATAGGTCGAGTTAGAGGAAACTAGGTAGAAAATGCTAGCTAGTGCGAAAAAGTAGCTGAGTTGCAGTAGTCACTGAACATCACTCGGTGGGAGTATGCAAAGGCAAACCCCATAGATGGAGTAAAAATCCGAGGTAGGAAACTGATCACTGAGATTGACAAGGAATATGTGGCTAAATCAGGTCAGACAGCTACTATAGTAACAATAGGGATGGAGATTTATAGTACCCCGACAAAGAACCTCAGGGCCGCCAATGCAGCCACATCCGAGTGAGAAGGCTTAACTGGAGAGGCCCGAGATAGGCAACAAGAGAGAGTTAACCATTTGTTGAGGGTGGCATGTCAGCAGAATGAGGAAAAAAACAAGGCAAACCCGGTGCAACCCAGAGCATCACACGTAGTTTATTCGGCAAGGAACAACCCGGCGAAGTCTGTTGGAGCTGCGTCGTCACCCCATGACGGCCCTAGGAGAGAGGAAGTGGTAACCTCGGGGAGAAAAGACAAACAGATGGTCCCGTATGACCTGGTAAGGGCAGGAAAATGAAAAGCAGTGCAAGTTGATGAGGATCGTCACAGTGCCAGTCGGGGTGAAGCTGGCCGAGGTAACCGCGACCAAGGCAATGCCGGTTAGAGGAACGTTGCCAACGGCAATGCCGGACAGCGTAATCCGGTGGGAGCAGGGCAAAATATGCCTCGGCAACAACAGCAGCAATACGCACCTCGGCAGGAGAGAAGTGTTGGCCCAGCAATGCAGCAGCAAAATGCTCGTCCGGGTCATGATAGGTACAATGATGGTTACTCGGCAATGGCTGATGCAGGATATCCAAGACCGGAGCACCATGTGATTGGATCGAGATTGGGGAACAGGAAATTTGCAGCCGAATGATGCAAAACTGAAACTTGGCTGAATCTATAGGTCGGAAATGATTGAGGTGCAGGGTCCACCGGATCCAGTATGTTTTGGACCTCGCATCATGAGGGAGCCACCTGTACCGAACTTTTAGCTGGAACGTGGAACAAAGACATATGATGGTAGCACTAAGCTGGATGATTGGCTAATAGATTATGCAACTACAGTCAACATAGCCGGAGGAAATTTGAGATGGGCAGTGATGTCTACGCACTTCTATTCTTGTAGATAGTTGTTGGGCCTCCAAGTGCAAAGGTTTGTAGAACAGCAGCAAGTTTCCCTTAAGTGGATCACCCAAGGTTTATCGAACTCAGGGAGGAAGTGGTCAAAGGTATTCCCTCTCAAGCAATCCTGTAATCAAGATACAAGAAGTCTCTTGTGTCCCCAACACACCCAATACACTTGTCAGGTGTATAGGTGCACTAGTTCGGCGAAGAGATAGTGAAATACAAGTGGTATGGATAAATATAAGTGGTAACGGTGCTAGAAAATAACTTGATGGCGTGGAAGAAACTAAAGGCAAACAGAAATAAAGATGGAAACAAGCAAACATGTAACAGATCTAGTAGAAAACGGTGTATCAATGCTTAGAAACAAGGCCTAGGGATCATACTTTCACTAGTGAACACTCTCATATAAATATCTTCTCTTCATGATACTACTCTTAACTACTCTCCGGTGGACACTCTAATCGATGGTAGGGCTATAATAGCACACCTCAAAGTAAGTCTTTCCCATCTAGAAAACCCCACACTGTCACCTTGAGTACTAGATGAGTCCAACAAACACCACAATTTCATAAAGACATCCAACTCCAAATATAACTCATAACAAGTATTTGTAATCTCTAGCCTAAGTGCCACCATGGTGAGCACGCTGTCACTTTCTGTCATGGTGGTGTCACGGCAGATGCCATGTATAGGCTAAAGGTGGGGACTAATACTCGCTAGGTGAATCCAGGGAGGGATAGTGAAGTGATTCTCCACACAAGAGCTTGTATTGATTTACTTCCAAGGTTACAAGTGCTCCTAGAGCTGTATTAGCGAGAGGAGGAAGAAGGAGCTCTCTTACTCTCACCCACAGATCACACCTGAAACCCTAGCCCAAAACTGAATCGTAGAGAGACCAACCCCTTCTACAGAAGCCCTAGCCCGCCTTTTATAGGGGAGGCTCGGTTTGTGCCTAGGGCATACGTGGAGGCATATTCCTAAGAATATGCCTCCTCCCAAAGTGGTAAGCCGACCAGGGTGCTTTTTCCCCCGCGTCACACATGCTTTAGCTACGTGAGCCTCTGACGGCGCCCTCGTCAGCCGACACGGGCGTCGTCACGCTTGTCGGCCACGCCCCGGTGGTCCTGTCCTTGCTCGCTTCGCTCAGGCAGTGCGTACCGGGGCTCCTTTTGACCAGCGAGATTCCTTCCTTCTCCTAGAAGCTTGCTATGACCTGGATGATGGTTCATCCGGCCACACCCGTTCCTGCATACAGGTAAAACATTCACTTCCCACTTACTGCTTAAGTCGGATGAGACCTAGTTAGGCGAACGCCCCCAGGTCCGGATTACCCCGTGATTCGGCCTGCCTTGAGGTGACCCGGCCAGCATCTGCTTTGTCCTTGCCGAACCTCGGCTAACTCGGCCTTTATACCCCGGTGTGACCCTACCCGGGGGTATCCCCCCAACATTAGTCCCCGAAGCTGGTGCGGTCTTAGCTGCCTTGGCCGCTAAGGCCACACCAGGTTCAATTTTGTGCCCCGGTCGTTGCTGCCGAGTTACCTTTGTACCCCGGACTGCTTGGATTTATGTTCCCTACGCACATTTCAAGTTTTCACTTGCCGGCCGGGTTACCACAGTTCCATCCGGGTCTTGCTTCCTTCTCTCGTACGCTAACCCATGTGAAGGGTAATCATTATGTCGTCTTATTTTAAGGGACGATACAGTAACCGCCGCAGTAATTGTCAGTTATCACTGTGCACGGGTCACGTCACGCCTACCTCCTCGTTTAACGCATCAGCGCGTCACGTCACAGGGCTCTCTCCGCCCTGTGGCCCTCCGTGTGGCTCCTCACTGATTGGTCCGGACAGGTGATACACGGCCATAGCGTGTGGCCGGTCCACAGGGGGCGATCCCACTCACCCCTGACAGGAGTGGTTTAAATAGCGGAGGGGTGCGTCCCTTAGGAATTTTTCCCCCTCCGCACCCCTCTGCCTGTTGCCATTCTTCTTCCTCTTCCTCGCAACCGCGCTGCCGCCAGCATTGCCAAAAAGCAGCGTCGCCGCCGTGCTTCTTCGTCGCACCTCCGCATCGCCGCCACCGTGACGCAAATTTCTCGCCACGGGTCCGCGTCAGTCCCGGCCACTGTCCCTCGCCGCCTCTAGTGCCAGCGAGGGCCTCGAGGACCAGATGACTGAAGAGGAGCTCATTGTTGCTGAGCAGGAGATGGAAGAGGACGCCGCGGTGGTGGACCGCGGCGCGTGGGCCGGCTCCTGGGTCTGCCAGGATGACCTGGACTGGCTCTACCGGACCAGGCGCATCCCTGCCGGTGTCGCCGCGCGTCTTCCTTCCAACGAACTGGCCCCCTCGCCCAATCCAGGCGAGTTCGTCGTGTTTCTGTCTCATTTCCAACAGGGCTTCGGCTTGCCGGTGAGTGATTTTTTCCAGGACTGGCTCGGTACGTACCAACTCCAGCCACACCACCTTCCAGCCAACGCCATCACCTCTCTTTCTGCCTTTGCTTCTACGATCGAAGGCTACGCCGGACTATGGCCCACGAAAGAGCTATGGATCCGGTTCTTCGGCCTTCGTCGCAACTTCATTCCCAACATCCACGCTGATCTGGAGGACAAGCGGCTCACTCAATTCGGAGCGGCCTCCATTTCACCCCGGCGATTTTCCGTTTTCCCCGGGTCACCGGGCTAGAATCCTGCAAAGGATGGGCCCGGACCTTCTTCTATGTCCGGAATACGGGCACCGAAGACTTGATCCGGTTGCTTCCCTACACTCCGGGTCCACCTAACCCGGACCTGTGGGACGTGATCCCCAAGAAGCCCACAGCCTTGGCCAACCAAGTGAGCAAAAGGTTCGCGGACTGAAGGGGCTCGGGCTATGCAACGAGGATGCCATGATCACCTTTGTGCGTAACCGAATCTCACCCCTCCAGAAGCGCACTCACAAGGTGTGCCATATGAGCTATGGCCGCGATCCTAACCGGACCTCATCCTTCGAGCTGACCAACTCGGAGATTTATCGCCGGGTCAAGGCTCTCTTCACCACTCACAAGGACTTTTCCACTGATTGGTCTTGGGGGATTGAGCATTTCTGCCGTGACCGGCTTCCTCCCACGGTAAGTTTCATGCTGCAAACTTAACCCGGACTAATCATATGTCAGTTATTGTTGCAATTTTTGACTCTTTTGTTCGCTCTATTCCTCAGCAATTCCTTCAGCAGACCCTTGAGGACGGCACTGATCCGTCCCTCAAGTGGGCGCCGGACCGGGAGACTCCGGATGAGGAAGAGCCGGACCAGGAGATGTTCCTCCCTATGACCAACGCCACGAAACGACCCACGGGTAAATCCTCTTCTATTAGAGATTTGCCCGATGATGAAGATGACTCGGAAATCGAGGTGATTGAACCTTTTGAGGCTATCCCCCTTTCTTTTGCTTTTCCGCCATCAGCTCACCCCGGCGGTCATATTCACGAGGATCCCCCTCTCGCTACGGGCGAGCCTGTTCCGGTGGCAACGAAGAAGAAACGTGGGGCTTCTTCGAGTTCTTCCTCAGGATCATCTCAGCCTGTTAAAAGGCGAAAGAAGTCCGGGGACAAGACTGCCCCGAAACCAGCAGGCAAGGCCCCAGCACGAAGGGCTCGGAAACCCAAAGCGGCCGAAACCTCGGATGCGTAAGTCCTTCTTTCTTCTGTAACTCGTTCTTCCTCACTTCGTCGTAATTTTTCTTCTAACGTTATTTGATTTCACAGTGCTCCGGTGGAGGTCCCTCAAAGTGGATCCAGCATCTCTTCACCTCTCCAGCCTAGCCCTTCACCCCATCGTGACGACGAGTCACGTCCGCCGAGCCCCATTCCGGAGGGCACTGCGGTCGCTCCGGGTCATCCTGGAGCGGGGGGAACCGGCCCAGCCGGAGCAACGGCACCCACCACCTTGGCAACACCACAACCAGCAGCCACTAAGGCTACCTCGACTCCCGCATCCGTTCCAGTACCAACAGCCAAACCAGCACCATCTCCAACTCTGGCATCAGCATCCACTCCGGCTGCGAAAACATCAGCGCCGGCACCATGTCCAGCAACGAGAGTACCAGCGCCCAGTTCCTCTGCATCTTCCGAATCTTCTCAATCTTTGAAAATCGCTGCTACGGCTTCTTCCCAGCAAGCCACGGGCAAAAAGATTCAAGACGCTGCCAAGCCCAGTGCTGCCGAGCCTGGGCAACGTACCCTCATATCGATGCTTCCTAAGAAAACACCTGTGGCAACGGACGCGCCTACCGAGCCAACCGAAGCCCAGCAGTTGGTTTTGCACACCAGCCCCGCCCTTGCCTTGGTGGAGAGGAAGGAAGCACATGCAAAAGGCTTGGTGACGCCCCATATGCCCACGAGTGAACGGTATCCTCCGAGCCTGATGGAATTTGTCATGAACTGGAATAAGGCAGAGGTAGTCCAGGAATCTGATCTCCCGGAAAAGTTCGGCCCCGCCGAGTTTTCCGCTCAGATGAATACCGCCGCAAAGGCCATTAATCTCGCTGGACGAACGATGGAGGTACGTCGTTTCTCCTCTGCAAATTGTAGATAATAACCATTAGTCCCCGAGCCTCTGGGGGACTAACTTGTTACTCGGTCGGATGCTCTTTTATAGAACTAACGTAGCTCCATGATAACTTCGAACATGCACACACCTAGAGCCGGGTTAAGTTCCACTTGGCCCGGATTTTAGTACACTTCGAACATGCACACACCTAGAGCCGGGTTAAGTTCCACTTGGCCTAGATTTTAGTACACTTCGAACATGCACACACCTAGAGCCGGGTTAAGTTCCACTTGGCCCAGATTTCAGTACACTTCGAACATGCACACACCTAGAGCCGGGTTAAGTTCCACTTGGCCCGGATTTTAGTACACTTCGAACATGTACACACCTAGAGCCGGGTTAAGTTCCACTTGGCCCGGATTTTAGTACACTTCGAACATGCACTAGGCTGACTTAAGTTTCTGTATCTCTTTTAGGTGACCACCAACCGCCGAAGTGCTGAATTCCAACGCTTGCTGGATACGCACAAGAATCTTCGCACGAAACAGGCTGCAATCATCGCGGAGTACGAGAAACGGGGTAAATTTCTTCCTTATCCTTTCCTCAATTTTCTTCAACTTCTCTTGCCGAACTAATCTGATTGTTCGGTTTCCGTAGCTGGGGTGGAAGCTGAAAAAAAAATAATGCGGAAGAACTTGGAGCAGATCAAGGGTACGTCCTTCTTGTCTGTCTTTACCGTGGTTTCCATCGGCTTTCCTCCTTGGCTCGGCAAACATTCATTCTTCGGCACTGCCGGGCCAACGCACTATTTCAGCATCGCTTGAAGATAGTGTGCCTGTGCCTGACGTGATGCTACATTTTCTCGAACAAGCAGGGCAGCACCAAGCCGAACTAAAGAAGAAAGATGATGAGCTCGTCCTCCTCCGGACTAAAGACGATGAGATAGCCAAGCTCAAGGCTGAAATGGCTAAGATGAAGGCCCAGCACCAGACCGAGCTAAAAAAGGCTGGCCAGGACTACACCGAAGAACGCGAGAGCCTCAAACTCCAAAATTCTAAGGACCGTGAGCTTCTTCAGGAAGCCGAGGTCAAACTTGAATCGGCAAATGCTGAGCTCGAGCAGCTTCGGAAGAGGCATGAGGCTTGCACCAACGAATTGACCCGGATTCACAGTCACATCTCACGTAATTTCTTTTCCTTTATCCGCCTTATTTCTCCGGGTTACTTCATATGTCCTGTTTTCTCAACTTTGTCCTTTGCCTTGTTTCCCAGGCCATTTTCCAGAGGGTACTGCTATTGCAAGTGCTGCTGTCGCCAATTTCCGCCGAGAAAGGGGTACTCCGGTCGCTCCTGAGGGTGAGAGCATTCCCTTTGACATGGAGGACCTGTTGGTCAGCTTGTCGTCTCGCGTGGAGATCATCAAGAACTACGGCAGGGACCTCCTCGATGTTGTAGTCCGAGTCTTCAATGCCTTCTGGCCCGCCGATGATGCTCCGGAGAGAGTCACACAGCTCACTGAAAAACTTTCAGAAATCGAGACCCAGCTCGATCTCTGGCGAGAGTCCGCTGGACGTGCTGCAGCCGATACCATCCTTCACCACATTTTGACGTGGTATGAGAAGATAGATCTCAGCCTCCTCACACGCCTGCGCACCGGATCCAAATGGACAGATGACCCGGAGTGGGTAGCTCGGCGCCAGGCTTGCGCCCACAGCCTCATCGAATATGCCCCCATTCATGAATGGACTGAGGGTCCGAGCTTCCTGGAAGTCGTAGGCGAAGAGGAAGTTGAAAACGTTGAAGACGATTCGGGTGAAGACGAAGAGGACACTGCCTCGGATATCGAAGAGGGCGACGATGATGCCGAACTTCCTCCCGCTGCTCCTTAAGTAAAAAACACTTGAAAATTTATGAGATCCCCGGTATGCCGGGTGGAATTGTATTCCAAACACATGTGATATTTTGCTACTGAGTACTTATGCCGGATTAACTTGGGCGTAGTCCCCGAGTTTCTTTTTCTTGTTCGTTCAATCTTTTGGCTCGGATCATGTCTACCTTGATTCAGTTTTACAACTTACAAATCCGAGCTTAAAAATTATCTAAACAATACTGGGAAACTTTTAGACTTAGCTCAAAAATAAAACTATATAACAATTGGAAAATGAATACGGGGTTAGTCCGAAACATAAACGTCAGCTCGAATAAATTCTTTTCCTTAGTCGTTTTTCATATGCTACGCAATTCCAAACTTGTTCTCTTGCTTGCTTGCCATGAAGCCAATTCTTGTTGGACAGCAGCAAGTCGAAGAGTTGGGTTTTTGGTGCTCACACACTACTAATCCGAGCTAAGTAAAATAACTTACTCCAGCTGACGCGCAGAAAATAACAAACATTATTAAGGCAGTCCCGAGTTACTGCTCGAGGTGCCAACATTTCATTGATAAGCTCATTGCCGACATATATACCGACATATGAGATAACCCGGATACATACACTTCTTAGCTAGGTGTAGAAAGGCCGAAGTAGAGCTATGTTCCATGGTCGCTTGGATTCCTCTCCGGACCTGTCCGCCTTGTTCTTCTCCCGTGGCTTTGCATCTATAAGATAGTAAGAATCGTTGTGCAATGCTTTTCTCACGATGAACGACCCTTCCCATGGGGGGGATAATTTATGCATTCCAGTAGTACGTTGTACCAACCGGAGCACCAGATCGCCTTCCTGAAAGACTCAGGGGCACACTTTTAGGCTATGATAGCATCGGAGATTTTGCTGATATATGGCGGATCTGGACAGTGCCAGTTCTCTCGATTCTTCCAGCAGATCAACATCATTTTGCCGGGCTTCTTGCACTTCGGCTTCTGAGTATTGGGTGACCCTAGGCGAATTATGCTCTATGTCGGCTGGTAATACAGCTTCTGCCCCATATACCAGAAAGAACGGCGTATAGCCTGTCGATTGATTCGGAGTTGTTCTTAAACTCCACAGTACCGCTGGTAGTTCTTCTATCCAGCACCCCGCTGATCTTTGCAGCGGCTCAATGAGCCGGGGTTTTATCCTGGATAATACTAATCCGTTGGATCTTTCCACTTGCCCATTCGATGCGGGGTGGGCTACCGAAGCTACGTCCAGCCGGATCCTCTTATCCCGGCAGAAACGAGCGAATGCTCCTTCCGCAAAATTTGTGCCATTATCAGTTATGATACTGTGTGGATAACCGTACCTCAAAATGATATCTTTGAGAAACGTTACGGCCGTAGCTCCATCACATTTTCTTATAGGCTTCACCTCAATCCACTTCGTAAACTTGTCCACCATTACCAGAATGTGGGTCATATTTCCCCTTGCTGGTTTGAACAGGCCAACCATATCCAAGCAACATACGACAAATGGCCAAGTGATTGGGATGGTCTTGAGTTCCGACATTAGCATGTGTGTCTTGGTAGCGTACCTCTGACAACCATTACATTTTCTCACCAGATCTTCTGCTTGCTCTAAGGCATTTGGCCAGTAGAATCCGTGTCGGAAAGCTTTTGCTACCAAGGCTCGAGATGAGGCGTGATGCCCGCATTCCCCCTGATGTATATCTCGGATGATTTCAAGCCCTTCTTCCGGGTTAACACACCGCTGGAGGAGATTGGTCACACTTCTTTTGTATAACTCGGAATTGATGATCGTGTAGGCCTTTGCCCTCCTCTGTGTTTGCCTGGACAGCACCTCCTCAGTGGGTAACGTTCCATCCTTTAGGAATTGAAATATAGGCAGTGCCCAAGCCGGTATTGGCCGCACGGGGAACACGTCCTTGTCTATCTCCATCCGATCCACCGACATAACTTCAACTGGACCTTGCTGAGTAGTCCCCGGGTCTTGCGAAGCCGTCCCCGTGTTTTGCGAAGCAGTCCCCAGGTTTTGCGCACCACTTACTGTGTCAACGTCCATGGGCACAGCTCTGGATTCGGTGTCCTCCGGGACATAGATTGACTCGGATTCTGGGGATGGCCTGATGGATGGTTTCTTGAGGTGCTCTAATGCTACACCCGGTGGAATTGCTTGTCTGGTTGACCCGAGCTTTGACAACATGTCGGCAGCCTCATTTTCCACCCGGGGTACATGATGAAATTCGCATCCCTCAAAGTAACCAGAAATCTTCAGCACATGAAATCTGTATAGTGCCATGTTTGGATCAAGGGCGTCCCACACTCCGGACACTTGCTGCACCACCAAATCCGAATCGCCAAAGCATATGATCCGACGTATACCAATTTCTTTTGCTACCTTGAGCTCATGCACAAGTGCTTCATACTCAGCGACATTGTTTGATGCGGTGAAGTGGATCTGCAACACATATTTCAACTGGTCCTTCTTCGGCGATGTGAGTACAACTCCGGCACCTAGCCCGGTTTTGGTCTTTGATCCATCAAAGTGCATTCGCCAATAGTTCGGATCTGGAAGCGGTGGTTCGTACTGCACCTCGGACCAATCCACGAAAAAGTCCACCATAGCTTGAGATTTGATGGCTTCTCGCCTGTCATATTGCGGAGCATAAGGAGCTAGCTCAATTGCCCATTTTGCAATTATGCCGCTTGCATCCTTGTTACTCATTATCTCGGATATGGGGGCCTCACATATGACCCGGATGGGATGCTCCTCAAAGTAGTGCTTCAGTTTCTTGGCGGCCATGTACACGCCATAAGCCACTTTTTGATAATGTGGGTAGTTCTTCTTTGAGGTTGACAACACTTCACTCAAGTAATACACCGGCCTTTGCACCGACTTACCTTCCTCATCGCGCTCCACCACTATCACTGCACTTACAACTCGGTTGGTTGCGGCTATATAGAGTAACATTGGATCCTTTGATAGTGGTGAGGCTAGCACTGGTGCCATGGCTAACATTTTATTTAGGTGGGTAAAGGCTTCATCAGCCTGCGGTGTCCAAATGAACTTATCCGACTTTTTCATGAGTTGGTAAAGAGGCAAAGCCTTTTCTCCCAATCGACATACAAACCGACTTAACGAGGCCAGGCAACCTGTGAACTTCTAGACATCGTTAAGACACTTCGGCAGTTCCATTCGTTCGATGGCCTAGATTTTGGTTGGATTAACCTCGATACCTCGGCTGGAGACGAGAAAACCGAGCAATTTTCCAGCCGGGACACCGAAGGTGCATTTTTCTGGGTTAAGTTTCATCCGGAACCTTCTTAGGTTTGCAAACGTTTGCCTGATATCGTCAAGGAGCGTTTTGCTTTCCTTGGCCTTGATAACCACATCATCCATGTACACCTGTACATTTTGACCTATTTGGTCGTGCAAATATTTTTGCATACACCTCTGGTACGTTGCCGCTGCATTATGTAATCCAAACGGCATGGTGCGATAGCAATAAGCCCCATACGGGGTAATAAACGCAGTCTTTATTTGATCATCTGGATTCGGAGGTATCTGGTGGAAACCAGAATAAGCATCAACGAATGACAACAGTTCGCATCCAGCAGTTGAGTCTATGACCTGATCTATTCTTGGCCGCGGGAATGGGTCTTTTGGACACGCCTTGTTCAGGTTCGTGTAATCGATACACATACGCCAAACCACCACCACGTTTGGGTCATCCTTCTTCTTTTCCACCAGCACCGGATTAGACAGCCAATCCGGGTAAAGGACTTCCATGATAAATCCTGCAGCTAGCAACCGAGCTATCTCATCTCCAATGACTTTCCTCCTATCTTCGGCGAAGCGGCGGAGAGGTTGCTTCACCGGCTTGGCTCCGGGTCTCACATTCAAAGAGTGCTCGGCCAACTCCCTCAGAACACCTTGCAAGTCCTATGTGGACCAAGCAAAAATGTCCCGATTCTCACGGAGGAAGCTGACGAGCTCGCTTTCCTATTTATCACTTAGCCCGGCACCAATTGTTACGGTGCGCTCTGGGAACATGTCATCAACGGGAACCTTCTTGGTATCTTTCGTGGCCTGGAAAGAGACAGTTCCATGCGAGTTACTCAGCGTCGGCATATACTGCTGCGCGGACTGAGCCAATGCCGCCACCTCTTGAATTTTTCTCTTTTCCTGCGCGATCACAAGTGACTCGGCTAAGTTTGATCCGGCCGACGCACACTCCATGGAATGTCGGAAGTCCCCAGCAATGGTAATCACTCCGTTTGGTCCGGGCAACTTCATCTTCAAGTAGCTGATATGACAACTTGCTATAAACTTGTTCAGGTCTGGCCTTCCGAGCAGCGCATGATATGCGCTTTCTAAGTTCACCACTTCGAACTCCAGATTTTTGATTCGGCAATTATCCCTCGTGCCGAACAAGACGTCGACCCGGACCTTGCCTATGGGCTCGCAAGAAATGCCGGGCACAATGCCATGGAAAGTTGTCCTCGTGGCCTGGAGCATGTTCTCCGAGATACCCAACTTGCGCATTGTGTCCGCATACATGATATTTATGCTACTGCTGTTGTCGATCAGTACCTTTGACAACCTTACGTTAATGCTAGGTCCAATGAACATAGGATCCAGCACCAATGCGTATGAACCAGGGCTCGGCATGAGCTTGGGATGATCCCTAATGCTCCAGGTGATTTCCTGATCGGACCAAGGCATGTACCTCGTCACTGCAGGCATTACTGCATTCACTTCCATATGCCTACGCTGCAAGCTTTTTCTATCAGTTTCCTCTGTGGTGAATACACAGTAGCTCTGGTGATGCTCCCTGTACTCGTTTCTCCCCTCATTTCCAGGGTGCCTCTGATCCGGCTGATGCTGATTTTCTACCTGACGCACTGCATCCCTTCTTTCATTGTTATCATACCTCGGTGGAGGGGGAGGCAACATTAGCTGTTGCGTGTTTGCTCCGAAGAGCAATTGCTGCCGGAGTAACTCCTGCCGAGGCTGATCATTACGGGGTGCCTGAGCATTCCCCGAACCACCTTGCTCGATCTTGTGCATCCACTCGCATTGCCTCGTCGTATGACCCGCTGGGTTGTTCGGATTTGGCGTGTGAAACTTACACGGCTGGTCCAACATCAACTCGTAAGTATACCTCGGACGGTCTTTCCTTTCTTGCCACTGCTTCTTTTGCTCCGGTGTCCAAGTTTTCTTCCCATCGTTCCTTGGAGTCCATTGACCTCTAGTTTTCTGGCGCTGGCTACCCCCTGCTCCGGGTTGATCTTGATTCACAGCTGCAACTTGGTGCGAACCGTACCAGTGGTCCGGTCTATCATCTCTCCTTTTTCCTCTGTAATCATTCCTCCGGGATGATTCGGATCCATCCCTCTGATAGTACTCATCGCTTGACTCGTTGGACGCGAGCCTTGGTTGGGTCGGGTCACCCAACGCATACGAATCTGCAATCCGGATCATTTCTGCCAACGTAGCCGGCATTTTCCATTGCAACTTCATCCACAGCCTGCTTCCATATCTGCACCCCTGTGCAAACCATGCTATGGCCTGTGATTCTATCACGCCCTCGCATGAGTTTCTCACGGTACACCACCGGGTCAAAAACTCCTGGTCTGTCTCATTGGGTCTTTGCTTGCACATAGCTAGGGTCTGTGGCCTATTTGGCCTTTGATACGTACTCAAAAAATTGCTGATGAACATCTCCTCGAAATCTATCCAGCAGTTGATGCTTCCTGGTGGCAAATTGTTCAACCACACCCTTGCCGGGCCTTCCAACATCTGGGGTACATACCGTACGGCCCATCTCAGGTTTCCTGTGGCAATATTTACAACCGTAGCATAGTTTATCATCCAATCCTCTGGCTTGGTACTACCCGTCATAGGTCTTGGTGCCCCTGGGCAGCTAAAAGTTCGGTACTGGTGGCTCTTTCATGATCCGGGGTCCAAAACATGCTGGACCCGGTGGACCTTGACATTCAATCTGTTCCGACCTATATAGTCGATCCAGTTTCAATTTTGCATCGTCCGGCATCAAAATCCTACTTCCCAATCTCAACCCTATCACATGATAGTCCGGTCTCGGGTATCCCGCATTTGCCATCTCCGAATCACCGTCGTTATACCGGTTTTGCTCTTGCGGCGCACCATTCTGTTGCACACCTCGGCCGGCACTGTGCTCTTGCCTTGGCATGTTCTACTGCTGTGGTTGTCTTGCTCCAGCTGAGTTTTGCTACCCGGCATTGCCGTTGACAACGTTCCCTTGACCGGCACTGCCTTGGTCGCGGTTACCTCGGCCAGCTTCGCCTCGGCTCACACTCCGTCGATCATCATTTTTCTGCGCTTCTTTTTCTTTCCCTGCCCGTGTCGGGTCATACAGGACAATTTGTTTGTTCCGTCTGGCCGAGGTTACCACCTCCTCTCTCCTTGGAGCACCATGAGGGGACGATGCGGCTCCAGCGGATTTCTCTGGGTTTCCCACCGCCGAATGGACGATCTTGGAGGCTCCAGCTCTCTCCGGGTTTGCCCTGAGCAGTTCCTCGTTTTGCCTATTTGCAATCCGAACCATCTCATTAACCCGATCTTGCTGCCTTTGCCGGGCTTCACCCGTCAGTCTCTCTAACTCAGATGCAGCTGCATCCGCTGCCCTGAGGTTCTTGGCCGGGGGTACTATACCTCGGCAGCCCCACGGACAAACAGTTTTCCAATTCCTCGATTCCAGCATCACCTTCTCTGTTCATTTCGCTCATGAGATTTCTCCGTTTGACTTTTACATTATCAACCTTGTTCGCCTTAGCGTACTCATGCAGCGTCATGTTCAACGACTGCTGGGTCGCGGCTATTTTCTTTGCGCCCTCTAGTATTTTCTGCCTAGTTTCTTCCAGTTCGTCCTGTGCACGAGCCGGATCTACCGCTGCTACTACAGGGTTTGCCAAGCTATCCATTGCCTCTCTCAACACGTTTTCCGGCCTCTCTAGCGGAGGACCTCTACCTTTCCTTGGTGCCTTGGGCGTCACCTCCGGATATGGCGCCGGATCTTTGCTCGCACCCGCACCTGGCGCTGTCATCATTACCTCTGCATGGTTCGGGGAACGAGCGATACGCTCCCCGCGAGCCACAGTGAGGGGCGGTTCGCCCGCTTCGACGACGTGGCGCGGATGAACGCTAGACACGTCCACCGCAACGTAGACCTTGTGCGCGCCGAGCTTGACGAAGATGCCGTTACGCGGGAGAGGGCGCGTGCCGAAGCAGCCTGCGTTGTCGCGGACGAAGTCCCGCGCTCCAAAGCGCTGAACGAGCCCGAAGACGATGCGCTCGCCGGTGGCGATGAAGTTTCCCGTCCGGATTTTGACCCCTGCTAGCGCCGCTAGCCCCAAGGTGGGCGCCAACTGTGTGGTGGTGTCACGGCAGATGCCATGTATAGGCTAAAGGTGGGGACTAATACTCGCTAGGGGAATCCAGGGAGGGATAGTGAAGTGATTCTCCACACAAGAGCTTGTATTGATTTACTTCCAAGGTTACAAGTGCTCCTAGAGCTGTATTGGCGAGAGGAGGAAGAAGGAGCTCTCTTACTCTCACCCACAGATGACACCTGAAACCCTAGCCCAAAACTGAATCGTAGAGAGACCAACCCCTTCTACAGAAGCCCTAGCCCCCCTTTTATAGGGGAGGCTCGGTTTATGCCTAGGGCATACGTGGAGGCATATTCCTAAGAATATGCCTCCTCCCAAAGTGGTAAGCCGACCGGGGTGCTTTTTCCCCCGCGTCACACATGCTTTAGCTACGTGAGCCTCTGACGGCGCCCTCGTCAGCCGACACGGGCGTCGTCACGCTTGTCGGCCACGCCCCGGTGGTCCTGTCCTTGCTCGCTTCGCTCAGGCAGTGCGTACCGGGGCTCCTTTTGACCAGCGAGATTCCTTCCTTCTCCTAGAAGCTTGCTATGACCCGGATGATGGTTCATCCGGCCACACCCGTTCCTGCATACAGGTAAAACATTCACTTCCGACTTACTTCTTAAGTCGGATGAGACCTAGTTAGGCGAACGCCCCCAGGTCCGGATTACTACGTGATTCGGCCTGCCTTGAGGTGACCTGGCCAGCATCTGCTTTCGCCTTGCCGAACCTCGGCTAACTCGGCCTTTATACCCCGGCGTGACCCTACCCGGGGGTATCCCCCCAACACTTTCACACACATGGGGAGAGCAGAGATTCATTAAAGCACTTGAGTAGCAGAATAGATCTATAGATTACAAGCTCATGATCTCAATAAGATCATGCATAGAGAGAGAGATGAACACATAGCTACCGGTAGAACACTTAGCCTCGAGAGAGAACTACTCCCTCCTCATCATGGGAATCAGCAATGGTGATGGAGATGGTGGTGGAGATCGATGGAGATGGTTCCGGGGGCACTTCCCCGTCCCGGCAGGGTGCCGAAACAGAGACTTTATGTCCCCCGAATCTCCCCTTCGGTGGCGGCGGCGCTGCGGACCTTTTCGTGGCTGGAGGCTTGACTTTTTACGGTTTTCGCATCGGGAGGCTTCTAATAGGCGAAGAGGCAAGGTCGGTGGAGTGCCAAGGGGCCCACACCACCTGGTGGCGCGGCAGGCCTAGCCCGCGCCACCACATGGTGTGGCCAGGCCCTGGCCCTCCTCCGTCTCTGCTTCTGGCTCCGTGAGTCTTCCGGTAAAATAGGAACTTTGGCTTTTGTCCTGTCCAATTCCGAGAATATTGATTTTCTGACTTTCCTGGAACCAAAAACAGCAGAAAACAGGCAACTGGCACTGTGGCGCTTGTTAATAGGTTAGTCCAAGAAATCATATGAAAAGTACTCCAAAGTGTGGACAAAACACAAGAAAGTAGATAAAACCAAGCATGGAACATCAAAAATTATAGATACATTTGCAATGTATCAACATCCCCAAGCTTAACTCCTGCTCGTCCTCGTGTAGGTAAGTGATAAAAAGAAAGAATAATTTTTGAGGTGACATGCACCATCATAAACTTGATAAAAGTATTTGTAAAACATTCAAAGCTGGGATCATAGTACTTCAATCATAACATGAAAGACAAAGTTCTAGCAATAAGATAAAGAAACTATGTTGCAACATGAAAAGGCACAAACAAAAGATTCATGAATAACAATGCTTTGCAAGACGTTTGTTTGTTTCACATAAGGAAAACATAGCATAATAGTATTCAGCTTGTCCCTCAATAGAGTAGCAAATATAAATGCATAGGACACCTTCCAAGTTCATAAGAATGACTAGATACAATAGTTTAAAACAAGCAATAACAAGTTATGCATCAATCAACTAGTCTTGGGACAATGCACATAGAACTAAGAATGGCCACTATGCTCTCAAAGTAGGTGCATAAAGATAGAAGGTGGAGACTAAATATAATGGTGGAAGAAAGGCCTTTTGTAAAAAGGAAGTAGGGATTCAAGTCTCATAAAGAGCTTCCAAAAATTATGGTACTTGTAGTTTTCAGCTCTCATTGCCCCTATCATAAGCATCTTGAAGGTGATTAAGGTTAAAGTTACACAACTAAGAGGATATGCTTAACAAGTTATAAACCGAAATCTCAAGCCCCTTACTTACGAAGACCGATCCTCATGCTACTCAACTTGAGTCACGAGTAAGCTCTTGTCATTGTAAGTATATGTGTATCATTAAGAACCGCCAACAGGGTACACCTTGCACATGATACGGGAGCTTTCCCATAATCAAAATGACAAGGCAAGCAGACAATGAGCATCTCAGCGATCTTTTTATTTGCTATTTGCATAGGTTTTTATTGAGGATGCTTCATAGAGTGCTCACTATGGTGATGCTGCAAGTTTCCACCATGATTAGGCATGGCTTAGGCTAGCGACCCAGGCGTTTCTCTAACACACATACAAACTCCATGATCTTACAAGTTCCACTTTTACTTCACACCGCCGGGATCCGTAAGCAAAAGAACATAATATCAACAGGGTACAAAGTACAAGTGCAATGTTGAAAGCATTCCCCATGAAACATGGTTCTACTAATTTCAACTTATAAAGCGCAAGCATATACGCAACAAAGAAGGACCCAATGGTTCAAGTTTATTAAATGCAAAAAAGTATAGTGTGCCATCAAGTTCGTGAGAGCTTTAATCACTAGTTTTCTAGTAACAAGTTTAATTTGGAAGGTAAACAAAAGCATGAATATACTTGGAATAGCATAATCTAGTAGGTAGGTATGGTGGACTCTTTGGAATAACTTGGTTTAGGGATTTGGATGCATGAGTGGAACTCATACTTGGTTGTGGAGGCTAGCAAAAGACTGGGAGCGACAAACTAAGAGAGCAATAATGGACATAATCATGCAGAGCGACAAAACATCATTGATCAAAGCATAAAGTGATACTACAAGTTGAAAACTAAAGGATCATAAAGGCTATGGTGACTTGAGATAGTCATAACATGATGTGAGCATGTACCAAGTCAACCCAAATAAAGCATCAAAGGAGAATACCACTATACTATGCTTTAATATGCTAAAACAACGCATGATTCATCCAAGGCACATTAAGCAAACTCAATTGCTTATAACAAGTCATGCTACATCAAAGAATACTAAGCATAAAGCCAAAACAATATCAATCATGGTATGACAAAGCATAGGCCACAGTCAAAAACAAGCTCTTTTTACCACATAAGTATGAACTTTCCTACTCTTTTCCAAACCAAACCAAACTATTTGCAAACCAAAGTATGAAAGAGGGGGTCCAACCAATTTATTCAGAAAACTAAGCAAACCAAGCAAACTAAAAACCAAAACAAAAACGAAAAAGAAGACGCTCCAAGAAAAACACAACTGTGCATGAAACAATAAAAATGAAGCGTTTGGTAGAAACCTGAGATTTTTATTGATGAAAAAGGGGATGCCCAAGGCATCCCCAAGCTTTGACGCTTGTACTTCTTAGATATTTCTTGGGGTGACACGCGTGGCATCCCCAAGCTTGAGCTTTAGTCCATCCTTCATCTCATTACTCATCCCTTCCATACACCTGAATATTTTCCTTCATACAAAACTTCACACAATCTTTATTAGCAACATTAGTGCACTCAAGATAAATAAGTCTTAAGGTTCAGTTTTAACACCAAATAAACTTCCATTAGAACACTAGCTACTGTAGAACTTCCCTCAAAAAGCTCAATTCTCCAAAAGAACTCAAGAAGGAACCAACAAGAAGCAAATGCAGAAAATGGCAGAAATCTGTCAAAACAGACCAGCAGGTAAAGACGAATTTTTTCGAAGACCTTATATTGCTCAAATAAAAAAGTGTTGAACTAACTAAAGTTAGATAACAAACTGGGGAAGAAGCACAAAACATTACAGCTCAATCAGACTTACATAGCTCTCTCTGGAATTTTTACGATGAAGCACAAAAATATGTTTCGGGACAGCAACTTTCCCAATCATTACTTCTCTCTCATTAGAGGTTACTCTTGGCACAAAAAGAAAATAAAAAGGATAAGGAGCGGTTATTACAGAGGTAATAACTTCCAAGACTCAACTAAAACTCTTGGGTTATCTCCCAACAAGTACTTTTCTTTAACACCTTTAAGTTAGGCATAAAAATTTGAGAAGACGCTCACATAAGAAATATGAATTGAAGTAAAAGAGAGCATCAAGAAGCAAATTTAAAGCACATTTAAGTCTAACCCACTTCCTATGCATAGGAATCTTGTAAAGAAACAAGTCATGGAAGCACAAAGCAACAAGCATAGGAAAGCAAAACAAGTGCAACTTCAAGACTTTCAACATAAAGAGGGGAAACTTAATATTATTGAGATGCATAAAACCATGTTTTACTCTCTCATAATAACTTTCAGTAGCATCATTAATAAAATTAACAATATAACTATCACATAAAACATTCTTATCATGAGCCACATGCATATAATAATTATTACTCTCCACATAAGCATAGTCATTCTTATTAATTGTAGTGGGAGCAAATTCAACAAAATAGCTATCATTATTATTTTCATCACCATAATCATCAAATATAGGAAGCATATTGTAATCATAATTAATTTCCTCCTCAATAGTAGGTGGACTGAAAATATCATAATCATCATTGCAATCATCATATATTGGAGGTATAGCATCCTCATAAGCAATAGAATAGTTATCTTCCCAAGTGTGTTCATTTGTAAACATATCATCATTGGAAGGATCATGGATAGCACTAATAGTATAGAAATTATTAATATCATCATTTTTATAATTGGTACCAAAGAGATTTTCAATATCAAAAGAAGTGTGCTTTTCCCAATCATGATCACTACTATAGGTAACAGGCATAGGAACATCATCGAGTTCAGACTCATCAAAAACTATAATAGGAGCAACATGCTTAGGGGAAAATACCGTTTCCTCTCTCCTTTTACTCCTCCTTTTCTTCTTTATATTCTTCTCTTTAGGAGGGAGAGCCTTGAAAAGAAGCTTCTCCATATACCCTGGTTCATTGCTAGAGACAATAGAAGAAACTTTGGAGGATTCCTTCTTTTCATTAATAAGATCAAAACACATATTAGTCCTATCATATTTTGGTAAAATATTATCTTCTATAATATTTTGTATGTAAGTATTTGTGTGACAATTATCAACATAATAAAGATGACAACCATGCAGGACACTATTCATATCAAAATCACCCATATCTACCAAAGAAGTTTTTCTTGATAACTCTTCACACCCCAAAAATAATGTATTCATCATGCTGATTAGGAGTCATCATGTCATCACAATACAAACTTGCAGTACTCATTGGATTAGAAGGGCTATTATTATGGCCTGAGCATTGGAAATTGAAATGACCCACTTCAAAGCAAAGTTCACAAATAAAAGGATAGAGGGCACAAACCTTTTTACCAAGATCATTTAGAGCCCTATACCACATTCTAGTTTTTTCATTCCTGTGGGTGATACAATATTCTTCTTAAATTTGATTATTCTCACAAGGCCTATGTATTCCACAAAAATTAACATGCTTATAAGAAATAGTACTTTCAGAGGTTTGAGCATGTTTATTGCTATCATTAATAACAATTTCATTTTCCATGCAAGTGTCTTTAAAAGGCTCATGATACATGTCCCACTTTTCTTTAGGAGAATTAATATGAGAAGCAAAGGATCTAAAACAATCAATAAGAATTTGAGGATCAAGACCATATTTAGCACTAAGCTCTTGAAAATCAGTAGTTTCAGCGAAAGACTTAATGCAATCATACTCATAGTTTATACCTGGTTATTTACCTTTGTTGTTATCCCAATCTTTGTTATTGCTTTGAATTGTTTCAAGAAGATCCCACTTAGCTTTGACCTCCTTACTCGTGAAGGATCCCTCTAAACAAGTATCTAGATAGTCCTTGTAATGTCCTAAAAGCCTTGCATAGAAATTATTAATAATAATATTACGGGGGAGCTCATGAATGGGACATTTGAGCATTAGTGACTTCAATCTCCCCCATGCTTGGGCAATACTTTCTCCATCATGAGGATGAAAATTATAAATGTAATTCCTATCTTTATGAATTTCATGAGGAGGATAAAATTTAGAGTAAAAGAGAGATTCAAGTTCCTTCCACTCCAAATGATGAGGATAATCTAGTATCTCATACCACTCCCTTGCTTTGCCCTTAAGTGAAAAAGAGAATAACTTCTTCTTGACATGATCTGTTGTAATACCTGCACACTTGAACAACCCGCATAATTCGTGTATAAAGAGCAAATGATCACCGGGATGGACAGTTCCATCTCCAAAATAGTAGTTATCCATAACACGATCAATAATTTTTATAGGTATTTTAAAAGGGATGCTTTCAGTGTGTGGATTTAAAATATCACAAGTATCATTAGAGCAAATTTTCTTCCTTAAAACTGGGGAACTAAAGAGATCATTTTCATAAGAACCAACTTCCCCAAGCTTAGACGTTTCCATAGCATTAGTAACAAAGGTGTTCAAAAGGTTCATACTAATAACATTGCTATTAGCATGCAAAGAAAGATCCATGGGTTTTTTAATTTTCTCTTCAAACACTTCATGTCCTAACTCAAGATAAATACTATAAAGCTCTCTAATTTTTTTGTTGTTTTCCATTAAGCCTAACTAGTGAAAACAACAAACAAAAAGACAAAATTGCAGAATCTAAAGGAAATAACTTCGAGCACTCACACCGGAGGATGTGAGTACCTTTTACCTTACCTCCTCGGCAACGGCGCCAGAAAATAGGCGTTTGCCGTGGGAGGTTCTTCTTCTTTAATCCTTCGGTGTGAATACCTTTTACCTTTCCTCCCCGGCAACGGCGCTAGAAAATAGCTTGATGTCTACGCACTTCTATTCTTGTAGACAGTTGTTGGGCCTCCAAGTGTAGAGGTTTGTAGAATAGCAGCAAGTTTTCCCTTAAGTGGATCACCCAAGGTTTATTGAACTCAGGGAGGAAGTGGTCAAAGGTATTCCCTCTCAAGAAATCCTGCAGTCAAGATACAAGAAGTCTCTTGTGTCCCCAACACACCCAATACACTTGTCAGGTGTGTAGGTGCACTAGTTCAGCGAAGAGATAGTGAAATACAAGTGGTATGGATAATTATAAGTGGTAACGGTGCTAGAAAATAACTTGATGGCGTGGAAGAAACTAAAGGCAAACTGAAATAAAGATGGAAACACGCAAACATGTAACATATCTAGTAGAAAACAGTGTATCAATGCTTAGAAACAAGGCCTCAGGATCATACTTTCACTAGTGAACACTCTCATATAAATATCTTCTCTTCATGATACTACTCTTAACTACTCTCCGGTTGGACACTCTAATCGATGGTAGGGCTATAACATCACACCTCAAAGTAAGTCTTTCCCATGTAGAAAACCCCACACTGTCACCTTGAGTACTAGATGAGTCCAACAAACACCACAATTTCATAAAGACATCCAACTCCAAATATAACTCATAACATGTATTTGTAATCTCTAGCCTAAGTGCCACCATGGTGAGAACGCTGTCACTTTCACACACATGGGGAGAGCAGAGATTCATTAAAGCACTTGAGTAGCAGAATATATCTATAGATTACAAGCTCATGATCTCAATAAGATCATGCATAGAGAGAGAGAGAGAGATGAACACATAGCTACCGGTAGAACCCTTAGCCTCGAGAGAGAACTACTCCCTCCTCATCATGGGAATCAGCAATGGTGATGGAGATGGTGGTGGAGATCGATGGAGATGGTTCCGGGGGCACTTCCCCGTCCCGGCAGGGTGCCGAAACAGAGACTTTATGTCCCCCGAATCTCCCCTTCGGTGGCGGCGGCGCTGCGGACCTTTTCGTGGCTGGAGGCTTGACTTTTTACGGTTTTCGCATCGGGAGGCTTCTAATAGGCGAAGAGGCAAGGTCGGTGGAGTGCCAAGGGGCCCACACCACCTGGTGGCGCGGCAGGCCTAGCCCGCGCCACCACATGGTGTGGCCAGGCCCTGGCCCTCCTCCGTCTCTGCTTCTGGCTCCGTGAGTCTTCCGGTAAAATTGGAACTTTGGCTTTTGTCCTGTCCAATTCCGAGAATATTGATTTTCTGACTTTCCTGGAACCAAAAACAGCAGAAAACAGGCAACTGGCACTGTGGCGCTTGTTAATAGGTTAGTCCAAGAAATCATATGAAAAGTACTCCAAAGTGTGGACAAAACACAAGAAAGTAGATAAAACCAAGCATGGAACATCAAAAATTATAGATACATTTGCAATGTATCAGGCAGTGAAGTACGTACCTCAGATGTTAGAAGGGCCAGCTAGGGTCTGGTTAAATAACTTGCCAGAGGGAAGCATCAAATGATGGATAGACTTCGAGGAGATGTTTGTTAGTAACTTCTCAAGCACATACAAGAGGCCAAATAGGCCACACACCTTGGCATTGTGCAAGCAAAGACCAAATGAGCCAGACCAAGAGTTTCTAACTCGGTGGTGTAACGTGCGCAATTCCTGTGAGGGGGTAATTGAATCACAAGAAATCACGTGGTTTGCCCAAGGCTGTAGGTATGGAAGTATGTTGTGGCAGAGTTTGCATTGAGATATGCCAACCACCCTGGCTAAGACGATCCAGATCGCAGACTCGTATGCTTTGGGAGATCCAACCCATCCTCGGCTAATGTCAAGTGAGTCAAATGAGGAGTACTACAATAGAGATGGTTCTAGATTATCTCGGAGGAATGACTTCCGAGGTAAAAGAAGGGATGATCGCCAGGATTATAGGTACAACTCACAGCAAGTGGCGGCTGTAGATCCAATGCTGGCGCCATCCAGCATCTGAAAACTAGAGGGCAACATTGGCAGCAAAAAAGTGAAGGCAAGAAACCTTGGACGCCAGAGCAGAAGAAACAGTGGCAGAAAATAAATTATCGTCTGAGATACATATTCGAGTCTATGTTTTATCAGCCGTGCAAGTTCCATACACCAAGTCCGAATAATCCGACGAATCATGCGACCAGGTCATGTGAATGGGTGGCTCGGGGAACGCTCAGGCATCTCGGCATGATGCACCTCGGCATGATGGACCCCGACACGAAGAACCTCGGAATGAAGCACCTCGGCAACAACTGCTCACTAGGGGGAATGGACAGCAACTGATGTTGCCTCCACCACCACCGAGGCATGAGAATCAAGAAAGAAGCGATGCAATGCACCAAGTGAATAATCAGCCGCAACAAGACCAAGGGTATCACGGTAATGAAGGGAGGAACAAGTATAGGGAGCATCACCAAAGCTACTATGTGTTCACCACAGAGGAGACTGACAGAAAGAGCTTGCATCACCGACATATGGAGGTAAATGTGGTAATGCTAGCTGTGACGAGGTATATGCCTTGGTTAGATCAGGAAATCACTTGGAGCATCAAGGATCACCCCAGGTCCTGATCGTATGCACCAGTGTTGGATCTGACATTCATTGGGTCGAATATCAATGTGAGGTTTTCCAAGGTACTGATAGACAATGGCAGTAGCATTAACATCATGTACAAGGATACCATGCACAAGTTGGGAATCTCGGAGAATATGCTCCAAGCAACAAGGACCACTTTTCATGGCATCGTGCCAGGTATCTCATGTGAGCCCACTAGTAAGGTTCGAGTTGACATGTATTCAGCACAAGGGACAATTGCCGAACTAAAAACTTGGAGTTTGAGGTTGTGAACTTGGAAAGTGCATATCATGCGTTACTCAGAAGGCTTGCTTTGAACAAGTTCATGGCATGCACTCACATCAGTTACCTGAAGATGAAATTGCCCGGACCAAGGGGGTGATTACCATAGCTAGGGACTTCAGGCGTTCTATTGAGTGCGCTTCTGCCAGATCTAACCTGGCCGAGTCACTTGTGATTCCTCAAGAGAAGAGGAGAATTCAGGAGGTGGCGGCATTGGCTCAGTCCGCACATCAGCATATGCCGGCTCTGACCAACCCGCATTGGAGTGTGTCATTTCGAGCGATAAAAGATACAAAGAAGGTGCCCATTGATGATCTGTTCCCATAGCGCACCGTGACCATTGGTGCCGGGTTAGGCGAAAAATAGGAAAGCGAGCTCGTGAACTTCCTCCGTGAGAATCGGGATATCTTTGCTTGGTCCACATAGGATCTGCAAGGTGTGATGAGGGAGTTGGCCGAGCACTATTTGAATGTAAGACCCGGGGCTGAGCCGATGAAGCAACCTCTCCGCCGCTTCACCAAAGATAGGAGAAAAGTCATTGGAGATGAGATAGCTCGACTTCTGGCAGGCGGATTTATCATGGAAGTACTTTACCCAGATTGGCTCTCTAATCTGGTGCTCGTGGAGAAGAAGAAAGATGATCCGAATGTGGCTGTGGTGTGGTGTATGTGTATTGATTACACGAACCTGAATAAGGCGTGTACACAAGATCCGTTCCCACTACCAAGGATAGACCAGGTCATAGACTCAATTGTCGGATGTGAAATGTTATCATTCATAGATGCATATTCTAGTCTCCACCAGATACCTTTCAACCTGGATGATCAAATAAAGACTGCGTTTATCACTTCGTATGGGGCTTATTGCTATCACACTATGCCATTTGGTTTACATAATGCAGGAGCAACGTATTAGCGATGCATGCAAAAATGTCTACCTGACCAAATTGGTTGAAATGTGCAAGTCTATGTGGATGATGTTGTGATAAAAACCAAGGAAAGCAAAACACTCCTTGATGATATCCGGCAAACATTCTTGAACCTAAGGAGATTCCGAATGAAGCTAACTCGGAGAAATGTACTTTTTGGTGTGCCAGCTAGGAAGTTACTCGATTTTCTCGTATCCAACCTAGATATCGAGGCTAACCCCACAAAAATCCGAGCCATAGAAAGAATGGAACTTCCAAAATGTCTTAACAATCTGCAGAAGTTTACTGGTTGCCTGGCATCATTAAGTCAGTTTGTAAGTTGGCTGGAAGAGAAGGCATTGCCCCTCTACCAGTTAATGGAAAAGGAAGACACATTTACATGGACACCGCAAGCTGATAGCGCGTTTCGAGAGTTAAAAAGGATGTTGTCTTCTACACCAATATTAGCCTCGCCACTATCCAAAGAGCCGATGTTGCTCTATATAGCCGCGACCAACCGAGTCGTAAGTGCAGTGATATTGGTGGAGTGTGATGAGGAAGGAAATTAGGTGCAAAGACCAGTGTATTACCTGAGCGAGGTGTTATCGACTTCGAAAAAGAATTACCCTCACTATTAGAAGATGGCATACGGTGTGTATATGGCAGCCACAAGCTCAAGCATTATTTTGAGGAACACCCCATCAAGGTGATATGCGAAGCACCCAGATCCAAGATTATGAGAAACAAAGACGCCCGTGGCCGAATTGCAAAATGGGCAATTGAGTTAGCCCCATACGCATCACAGTTTGATAAAAGAGATGCTATCAAATCTCAAGTAGTGGCAGATTTATTCGTGGATTGGGCTGAGATGCAATATGAACCACCTTTGCCGGATTCGAACTACCAGCGAATGCACTTTTATGAATCCAAGCTAAAGGAAGGACTGGGGGCCGGGGTAGTGGTTACCTCACCCAAGAAAGATCAATTGAAATATGTCCTCCAAATCCATTTTAGCGCATCGAACAATGTTGCCGAGTATGAAGCGCTCGTGCATGGGCTTAAGGTAGCAAAGGAAGTGGGGATACATTGGATACAATATTTTGGAGATTCATATTTGCTGGTGCAGCAAGTGTCTGGCAATTGGGATGCTCTGGATGCAAACATGGCCCTTTATAGGACCACTCTGGGGGATCACCTTGGGAGCCGTGCCTAATCAGACAACAAACATCATGTTAAAAGGAGAAAGAGAAACAAGTAATATGCGAAGATAGTGGAGCATGACCCGTAAATGAACAAGGAAGGAAAAAGGACTTACTCGGCCGAGGTTGGAGGTTCCTGGGGCTTGGGTGCTCTCCAGACAGTGGCCTTGGGTACCGGCTTGTTGGCACCTTAACGCAGGATCTCTTTTGCCTGTTCTTGGCAGGAGGCGCCTTAGAAGCTGCGGCCGAGGTTGCCAAGCGTTTCTAGGAAGGGGCAGGAACCTACTCATCCACGGCAAGAGGAGGATCCTCGTGGACCTGTCCATCCGGTTAGCTGAAGCAGAGTCAACTGGAAACACGTAAGAAATGGGCACCGGATCAAGTACCTCCATAATCTCAACATCAGAGTCATCATCATCCGGCCAATCCCTCAAAGAAGAGGCCTTACCATAGGTTCGCCTCGAGCCATCCGGAGTTGGCAGGAACATCTTCGTGTCTAGCTCAACCGTGTCCGGGTCTGAGCGGTCCTCAGCCCATTTGAGGGATGGCTCCTTGTC
This sequence comes from Avena eriantha, assembly GCA_910589775.1. Taxonomy (NCBI): domain Eukaryota; kingdom Viridiplantae; phylum Streptophyta; class Magnoliopsida; order Poales; family Poaceae; genus Avena; species Avena eriantha. The sequence continues at coordinate 167,350,879 of OU342742.1, read as the reverse complement.
ATCTTCCATAGTTTGCTGAGGAAACAACTGAGAGCAAAAATACTAAAGGATCAAATAAGGGTATGGTCTGACATATAATGAGACTCGAAAAGAGGGTCAGATGAGGACATACCAGAGGGGGCAAGTTATCCCAGGTGAAGTGCTCAAGTCCCCATTTCCACCCCTCGGTGAAGTCCTTTTCTATCTTAAAGATAGCCTTGACTCGGCGAAATATGTCGGTGTTGTCAAGCTTGAAGGAGGAGGTGTGATTGGGGTCAAGAGGACCACTCAACTGGCAAAGCTTGTGCGTGCATTTCTGGAGAGGGGAGATCCAGCTACAAACGAAGGTGATCATCATGTCCTCGATGTGCACCCCTGCTTGACCAGCTCCTTGATCCGCCTGTCCACCTGATTCGCCAAGGTGGTAGCCCGCCTTGGGATCCGGTCCCACAAGGTCGTATCTAGAGGACCCAGCTTGAAGGGAAGCAGCCGGATCAAATCTACGTCCATGTCATTCCTTACATAAAAGAAGGTCCAGGACCAGCCCTTGCAGGATTCAAGGCCAGTAACCCGGGGGAAGGCAGAGTTTTTGCAGGGAGAAATAGAAGCTCCACCGCATTGGGTCAAAAGCTTGTCAGCTAGGGCAAGATGAGGGTCAGGAATGAAGTTTTTGCAAAGACCAAAGAACTTGATCCAGAGTTCCTTGGTGGGCCAAAGGCCAACATATCCTTCTATGTCGGAAGCAAAGGAGGTAATGGCGTTCGCCGGAAGATGGTGCGGCTGAAGCTTTTAGGTGTTGATGAGGTCATGAAAGAAACCACTCACTGGGAGGATGAAGCCACACTGAAAGTGGGACAAGAAGACCACGAAATCACCCGGATTGGGAGAGGGAGCGATCTCCTGGGCAGCGAGGTGGCAGGTGACTCCTGTGGGGATGCGGCGGGTCTGGTAAGCCAGTCAAGATCATCTTGACAGACCCACAAACCAGCCTAGGCGTTGTGCTCGTGTTCCTCGCTTTCCTCCTCCTCTTCTTCAGCAATGATGATCTCCTCTTCCATCATCTACAAATCCTATCCTCGCGGAAGCAATCTGCAGTAGGGGACAAAGGCTTGGACTGGCGAGGCCCTGTAGCGGTGAGCTTGCGCTGGAGAGACAACGCAGGTGTAGAAGAACAACGAAGCACGGCAGCGGCAGCACTACGCGGAGCAGAAGCAGCGGCGGTGGCGGCGTTGCTATGGAGAAGAAGGAAGAACATGGACAGGGGTGCATGCGAAGTGGGGGGAAATCCCCAAGGGCCACCCCTGTCCCCTATTTAACCGTGCCCCTGGGAGGCATAGTGCGATCCAGGGCTGCAGTGCCACACGATGTGGCCGTGTATCCGCCAAGTCGACCAATCAGGCGCGCGCCACACCAAGGGCCACATGGAGCAGAAGATCCCACGATGCGACGTAATGATACAGTTAACAAGGAGGTTGCCACGATGTGACGTTTGCAGCAGTTATTCCTGACAGTGAATACAGTAACCATCGCAGTAACTAGCATAGGCCCTTAAAACGAGGCAAAGTGGTGATTACCCTCCATGTAGGACGTGGGGAAGCATATAAGAGAAGGAAATAAGACTCGGACAAGTAGTCAATAACCCGGCCAGTGAGTGATAACTCGGAATGAGCCAAGGGAATGTCAAGCAAAAGGAGCCGAGTTACAGGTTAACTCGGTGAGAAAAATGCATAGCTTAGTAGGTTGAACCTGCAGTGGCCTTGTTAGCTGAAGTTTCCAAGACCGCACGAGCTTTGAGGACTAATGTTGGGGGAATACCCCCGGGTAGGGTCACGCTGAGGTATAAATGCCGTGTTAGCTGAGGTATGACAAGGTCAAAGCGAGAGCTGGCCGAGTCACCTCAAGGCAGGCCGACTAACAGAATGACCCGACCCAGAGGATGTTCGTCTAACCTTGGTCCGTCTGACATATAGCGTATGTCAGCAAGGCCTTTGTGACTTGTTTGCAGGTACCTGCGTGGCCGAGTTAGCTAGGCGCTAGCCGAGTTACCACTTGGCTTCGAAGGGAAGGAAGGAATCTCGCTGGTCAAAAGGTGACATATGTCCATTGTAGCGTGAGCTAAGCAAGCAGAGGGATGGACCAGTATGGCGTGGCCGACAAAGGTGACGTAGCCAATGTCGGCTGACATCACCAGTGTCTAGTGACACCGCGCCGCAGAGGGGCTCAGGGAGGATTACGCCCTGAGTCCGGACTAGCCATTTAAAGTGTAGAAAAGAGGCATCTTACTTTACCAAAGGGCATATTAGGAGAATATGCCTCCACGTGTACCCTAGATTTGTAACCTGTGCTCCCCTATATAAGGAGCACCATTGCCTCCATAGAAGGAGACCGATCATTTTGGCTAAGGAAGAATCCTAGAGCATAGTAGTGGGCAGAAAGAGAACTAGTCTCCTTCTCACGAACAGCTCGAGGAGCCCTTGTAGTCCTTCACCAATAAGACAGAAATACAAACATCTTTGTGTGGAATCACCACACTATCCCTCCCTGAATTCCTCTAGTTCACATTGGCCCCATCTTTAGCCTATACATGGCATATTCCGTGCCACCACCACGACATTCGCTTTAAAGCAAAGAGGTTGCCTCTAAAACATGGTAGGAAGAAAGTTAAAATTCGAGTTTATATATTATTATACAACTAACCATCAGTACACCTTTTTAAGTGCAATTGTAAATACCTTTCTGTTTTGTAATGATAAGTTGACTGTTCTTAGGTGTGTTGCTTCCTCTAGATATGTTAGGTTCAACATTGGTGAGATTTGTACTTTTGTGTTCTCACCCTCTAGGAGTGTAGGGGTCTAACATGGGACAGTTTTAGTTGCTTCAGTGACATGAGGTGCTCTTGATCTTGTTGTTGCAATAGACTGAGGTACATTTGTTGTTGCAGACTTCTTCTGTGCTCCAGTCGATGTACCATCCTTTGCCTGTTTAATACAAATAACACTCAGTGACAAAACTATAGTATTTTATAGGGAATGAAATTCAGTGAAAATAATATATGAGAACGTTTGTCTTATGGTTAGCGATGTTGTGCTCCTCGTCATCTGTAGTTGGGTCATCATCAACAGTGGCCATCTCTTTTATATTGGGTTCATAGGTAGGGTCTGGTTGAGTGTCGTTGGCATCTGTCTATTTTTTTGGTGGCCTCTGTCATTATGCAAATTCCACTATAGGCGAATTTGTGTGCTTCCTCTTGGACATTTTCTATAGGCAAACATGCAGCAACATGCGCTTCTTTGAATACTTCCATCATACAAGCTTGATTTTCTTCCAAATTTTTGTACTTAATTGCCTCATATGCAATAGTTGGTTTTTTGGATGCCTCACAAGGGATGGTCAAAAGTGGACTAAATCTATGTAGTGTGAAACAATGTCATTGTGTGTGCGGAAACACAACGTGGGGAGTAGATCGCTAGAACAATAACTAGAATGACAGAAATAAGATGTTTAACCAGTTTATAATGAATGGTTATAGTAGATCTACTGTATATGAGAAGGATCGCGGATTGAATTATCACCTGACGATTGTTTGATGTTGGGCTTGTTCTTCGTTTTACTTTTTAATGGTTCACGTGCCTTACCATTGCGAAAAATCACGATCATGGCGTCGGCCATGGAGATCGCCGATCAGATGCGACGATGTGTTCCGATCCTCCTAGGACGAGATCGGATCTGGGGGAGAAGGTTGAGGCGCTAGAGAGGATGGGTTTTGGGAGTTAAGATGAGACACAAATCATGGGAGGGCATCATGCGCCATTTAAATGGTGTGGGGTTTAATGTTTTGCCGGTGGGGCGAGGGGAGGAAAGGACGGAATGAAAATGTGTCAAATTTTTTGAAGGAAGGTTATGTTTAGTTGTTAATTTTGACACGAGAACACATTTTTTTCAACATTAGATTTATTTCGTATGTAATTTTTACACAATTGGTAAACAAATTGAAATGAAGTACTGATAATTTGAAAATTAATGATGAAATAATAGTAGTGTAATTTTTATGTTAGTATTAGGTCCTTTTCATGAACTAGCACAAAACCCGTGCGTTGCGACGGCTCTCTAAGTTTTCGGCTCGAAATAGATGTCTTAAGTTTATTTAAAATTGGATTTGTCTAGACACCTATTTAGTCTAGATGCGTTCAAATTTTAACAAACTCAAGACTTCTATTTTGAGACCGATAGAGTAAATTATAAAATTATTTGTATCAATTGCGCTTGTTCATTTTTTCTTGTAGATTAATGTACACCCTCCATCTCAAAATAAATATCACAAATTTATTAAAATTTGGATTTTTATATACTAAATAGTGTCAAATACAACTAAATTTGACGAATCTGTGACCCCTATTTTAAGACGGAGGGAGCACACAAGTACAATATTGTATTGTAGCACCGTCAATTGTAGATAAAATGTTAGGCGTCGGCTGATCACATGGGCTATTTGATAAAATGTCCCGCTTTACTTTATCATTTGCCTCAAAGGGCACATGCACTTTGCCATGGATAAAATGCCCGGCTTTACATTATCCATTTGCTAAAATGCCCCATTTTGGATGATTTACTGCAAGTTAATTTTCTTCTTCTTAATCTAATCTCCAACCTGCAAGTGGATCTATCTGAAGCTGCCTAAGCTTATCTTATCTATCTGTCACTCTTGTGTCTCCCGTATGAACATAGCCAGGCTACGCCAGAGACACCGACGAACCATTCGACTGCCGCGACCAAGCCTACCGCCACCGAGTCCTTGTTCACCACTCTCTCCCTTTCTCTCTTTCGTTGTTCATGCGGAGAAGGGTGGCAGGGCCGTACCTAGGAATTTAGAGGCCCTATACAAAATAAAATATTTGGCCCTATGCATATAGTATAAAATTTAATCTCCGGTAAATATGGTTTTGTTTTGAAATGCAAAAAATTAGTTGAATTCTGGTTTTAGAAATATGCATGCCATAGCGGAAGTCACTGAATTTTGGAAAGTTTGCTTTCTATTTCGAAAAAAGTACAATAAATTTTACCTAAACTTGATTCAAATATAAACATAATATAACCTATTTATTTTTATTTTTGTTTACAATAGTTATCTAGGAGATAAATTGATCAAAAGGCAATTATTATAACATCTACCAAAATGAAAAATGTCAATGAAATTTCATCAAAAGTGAGGCCACAACCTCTGTTGAAGAAATATGAGATCTTAGGATCAACAAATTTAGTACTACTTTTACTATTAATATATAAAATTTATTATTGGTTTAGTCATATTCAAGTTTATGTGTTTTGTACGAACATAATGGGAGAGATATGGAGAAAATGTTAGGATCCAAGAACTCATGTCTTGTTAAATAGAGGAAGTACATATTGATGAAAAATCATGGCCCCTTTACTAACTGCTACTCAATTTGAAACTTGAAAGTTGCTAGTTCTAAAAATGACTTAAAATTGCTATTGTCGATCTAGTCTTCCTAGTTATAAAATCTAGAATTAGGATTTTGCTAAGCACGTGTCTACTTTAATATCTAGAGTATTGTTGTTTGAGTCATTTATATGTCCAGTCTCGGAAGGAGGTCCCCTTGGAAATTGGTACCTGGTTGGGTTTCCTAGAAGAGGGCATAATAGTTTAATTCTTCATTAATGCTGATACTAAATGGACACCTAAGAGAAAATGCGTCCCTAATCAAGCGGAGGCTCTGTGCAGGTGCAAATTCTGCACTTGCTTGCGGTACGGGCCAGAAGGGCGGCAGTAATTGCGGCAACGACCAGCAAGTCAACCATCCTTGTCCATTATCGCCAAGCTCGATGCCAGCATGGCCGGCAAGGCTGCCTTGATGCCCGCCGCCGTCGCCGCTACACCTACAGGTTGTTAGGAGACGGACCACGAGTCAAGTCACTGTGTGTCATCACCGGCGAGGTCGCCCTTGCACAAGGACATGGAGAGAGGGGTGGAGAGTGACGCGGCAGGGAAAAGAGAGCGCAGTGTCGGGGCTTGGTCACGGTGGACGGCCAGTTGTCGCCTTCGCCGGCGCCGACGTATGTATTCATACAGGAGATAGACAGACAGAGTGACAGACATGCACTTGGACGGGTGCCCAAGGATACAGCAAGTAGGGGTGGCGCACGGGGGCGGTCTGCACCTGCTCGCCTTCGACCACCGCATATTGTTCGCGAGAGGCCACCAAGTATACACCAAGATCTGACATCCGGAGGAAGAAATCAAAGATAGGGTTTCTTCGATGCTCAACTCGATCTGACAACCCAATCCTGCTGATGTGCTCGATCCACCAAGCAATTTGGGAGTGGACAGCCAGGCGGCGAGGTCGACTTGGTCTTGGCCGACATGGCGCCGCCGGTGTCCCCACCTCCGCATCAAGCCGGGAGTTCCCTCCGCCAGCAGCCGGCCTATCCCCAGTGCCTCTCGAGCCCCTCGTCTCCGACCTCCAGCAGGCCCCGCCGACGCCTCCCAGAGCTCCTCCTCGCCACCTCTGCTGGCACGTGCCTATCTAGATTGTCGGAGCTATTTGCTCCTCACCCGCGCGCTGATTGCCGGCACGTGCCTATCTGCTGCAGTCCTGCCGTGTGTGTCGAGGATCAACGACGCATGTCGGGACTCGGGAGTGGCGGCGGGGAGATGTTTGTCCCAAGAAAAGAAAGAGGGACGAATAGGTATGTGGCAAATTGCCGTATTATGTACTTTGGTAGGAGGGTAAAACCGTCCAAATAAAAAGCTGGTTGACAGAAGCGTTCCGTACTTTATTATTAGGTATAGATTAATATTACATTAAAAAGTACTAGTGATAGACCTGAATGATGTTACCCAACTTTAAAATGTCAAAGTTTCTTTACATTTTTACTAACAAGGGTGAGCCATGTTGTAGAAAGTCGAGTTGGTGGAAGAAATGTACATAGACACCTAACAAAATTATAACTATGAATAGTGAAATATTCTTTGTACAAACTACAAATTCATAAGCCATGTTTTGATCTAAAGATGCTAGCCAAATAGACTCAAATTTGGCACAAGGGTGCATCACAACGTGGCTAATGATGCTAGCATTCTATCTAGCTATTAAGTTTAAAAATTTCAAAACAATGTTTCCCGAGCAATTCACTCACAAATGTGTAGTTAAATTTTTTTGTAAAACATTTTTAATTATTCTCACAAATTCGATTTTAGGTGAAATAAATATTTGACTAGAAGGATACGGGTTGATCAATCTTGATGAGAATCGGCCGCAAAAGGCTGATACATATTACTTTCCTAAAAACAATACACAAAAATTTCGGAGCATTACTATATAGGGGCTCCCGACGATCTCGTGTCCTCCCTCTTTCACCATCACTTGCTCCTATCTTGCCGCCATCTTGTTCTCTCTCGTCCTCCATCTTTCACCTGCCGACGGCGAACGGTCCTACACCAGGAGAACTATGGCAATGACTGTTGAGGTACGTATGTCGTCTTGACCCTACGCGATATGAGCTCTACTAGCTGAGATAGTTTTTCCTTTCGGTTGCGAAAATGGTCGGCATATCGTGTAGATATGAGCGATTGCACTCATGATCTGATTGCACTCATGATCTGATTTATCATGTAGTGTGGTGTTTATTTCGACACGAAGGGTTTGTGCACTGTTGCGACTCAGATGCACAAGTTTTTCTCTTTTACCCTACGTGAAGGATTCGAGAAGAGGACTGTATGATTTTCTTATTCAAATATATGTGAATGGGCAGCTCGTTTACTATATGTTAAGATCTACTATATGGGGTTATTTAAAGGGATTAGCATGTACATAAAAATATTTTAGAGTGTTATCTATTATTATTTCATGCAGCTACCATCCTCTCATTGTATCATACATGCTACGTATTTCTCCCATGCTACCCAAAATCTGTTTTGCTCAATAAGTATGAAGTGAAAAAATATGAAAAAAATGAGATTCTACGTGTCCTTTCTTACACCTGAAAAATTTGAATTTGTATTGATGGTTACAAATGAGCCAAATATAACTTCCATTAGTGGTGATGCCTAGAAAGAATTTTCTAGATTATACCAACTACAAATGGAACAGCAGGTGTATATAACCATTCACAAAAAACTTTGTGAACCAAACGGTGTTGTTAGTGGAGATTTTCCTATAATTCATCCAAGTAATATTTCTATCTTAATTTCATTCTAGGTTTTATAAACATATTGTAATTTAACTAATGTGCCAAAAGCTACATGCATAACTATTTGCCCCACATTTTGTTTGTAGCATACTACAATTTGGGTGGTGATAAGAGAGAAATAGTTGATCGTCTCAGTGCAACTGAGAGAATCATGGTTAACTGGAGAATGATGGAGAAGGTGATAACAAAAGTGGACAAGCTTCACATGTTTGTACACCATCATGATGCTGAAAATTATGATGTTGGAAGAGCTTATGGATAGATTCATACTTTGAATTGGTCTAACTACAACAAGAATTTTATGGTATTTAATGTTGATTGGTTTTTATTACATCATAATTCAACTATTTTAGTTAATATTTGTGAATGAACACAAACACCATTGTTTACAAATTTCCAACAGAAACTACCTCATCGTCTTGTTCCAGATGACATGGACGGAGATGGTGCTATTATTATTGTTTGCGATCCTAGCACGAAGGTGTCATCAACGTACACCATTTCTACTAATGATGGTCATGCGTGCGTCAACAAATGGGACAAATTCATGAAGAATGAACATAAATTGGAGATTGGACACACGTTGCTCATGCTGCTCTACCTTGGTGATCATGGCGCCTAGCTATTTGTTTCTCATGTGCCGGATGTTGAACTTGGTCAGTAGTTTTAGGATATTATTATTTTACCTCAACTAGTAATATCATATTGGTCTTGAAGATTGTTATTAATGCATGATTTGCAAGATGTGTTTATGGCTGCAAGACATTAAGGTTTGATGATTTAAAGAGGGCTACAAATTAATCATTTGAGCTTTCAATGTTTGAGTTTGTAATATTTAATGTCTGCACTTACGGATGTGTTCATCAATTTACACATTTTACTATGTAAATAACACCTGAAGGTGTACAACTAATGTGTATGACACAGTAACATGTGTGGAGACTAGGTTGTTCAAATACTACTATAAGTAGGTATGTAATGAATAGAAGTACACATTTACTTTCTACACATTTTAATGTGTCGGTAGTTTCTGCGTTAGGTACAGAACAATTTCAATTTTTATTCTCTTGGTTTTAATACGCACTATAGTGCTACGATATGACTCTCCTCGAGATTTTCGAGGGCTTTTAATAATTTTTATTTTTTTACTGGAGAAAAACGAACCGACGTTCCAAAAAATGAGGGAGAGACTGTGTCGTGGCCAAAGCCCCAATTCCTCATACCCACTTCTTCGATGGGTAGTTCTCAAGAGTGTCGCTTGCCTTCTCCTCTTCCACTCCTCTCTCCCATTCCTTCCCATCGACCCTCTTCCACCGCGGGTACGGGAGACTCGGCCTTGATGCACCTCGGCCACCCCCAGGGCATGGACAACGGCAAGTAGACGACGGAGGTTCACCAATACCATGTCCAGGGTGACACTTGGATCTAGGTAGTCTAAATCAATGAGGGCAACACCTTTGACATCGTCCTCGCCATGTACCTAGAGTGGCTCAAGGACGAGGAGGTCAGGTTTGTTGATCTCGATCTAGAGTACGACATCACGCAGACAAAGATTGCAATCATGCAGATTGCGATGAAGGAGCACATCCTCATCTTCCACATAATCAGGTACTAAATCTATATAACTTAATAGATAGGTACTAATTCTGTAGATTCAACTTTGAGTGATCCTACAACTACCATTTTTTGTACTAAAGTATGTATGCTTTGTTGCGACTCATTTGCTTATGTTGTACTTTTTTCTCTCTTTTTGCAAGTAAGGTTATATTGCACCTCATGTGCATCAGTGTATAGCTCAGGGAGGGCGGCGTCCCCCCTCAGCCCAAGAAATTTTGTCTAAAATCTAGTCATATTTGGCATTTTAAAGCTAAAATACACTCTATTGGCCCATTTGGCCCCCAATAGTGGCCCAATAGGTCTCTATGGCCCATTTTCCACCCCCAACATGTAGGCCCAAGCTCGCCACTGTGCATCATTTAGTAGTACTACCAAAAAAAATTGTAAGAGAAAATGTTGTAACCAAAATTTCTTCAGGAACAAAAAAAGCACCAGGCAGGTTCCTTGTTGCAATATGTGCTTCTTTTGGAGAAGAAAACACTCTGAATTGCTTGTGTTATATTTGCCAATGCCTAAGTAGAAAATTGTATAGTCTCTTTAAATTAGAATTGCTAGTACACCATGTAATAATCCTATTTTTAATGTTACTTTGGATAACCATTTTATTATTTGAACAAGGTTAAATCTTGTCAGTACTAAAATGTCACAGTTCAAGCATGCCATTTCATTCATTTAACTGAAAATCAGTGTATCTATTACTGCAATATATTTTGAACTATTTGATTTAAATTATGCAATATAGGTGCAACGACTATATTCCCAGCCTAAGGGATTTCCTTTGGCACAAAGATATAACATTTGTAGGTGTGGATATAAGGAAGGAAAACAAATTAATGTATGGAGAATGGTTGTACATTCCACCTGGCAAACACGTCGACATCCAGGACATCTTCAAAATGAAATGTGGTGGACAAAGGGCTAGGATGGCTGCTACGGAGAAAATCTCATCCACCCCAGGTACGGAGGCATGAAGGATTCCTTTGTCAAGGACATTGCCCAACACCAAGGCTATGCCTACTGGGAATGGAAGCCACTTGCACACTTGTAGAGAAGAACCTGGAGTATGCTGCTACTGATGGATATGTCCCGTACGAAATCTTTCGCATCATCAATCGAGTGACCCAGGGTATTCCTTCAAACATCGAGGCAAGCGTCGCCATGGCTATTATAACTGATCTACCATAACATCTACAAGAAGCTTGTCATGTTTGTTGGAAGTAGTAGGTTTGGTTATATGTGAAAACAACTATGTGTTTCGTACTCTACTAATAATGTAATGTGTGTGAAGACAACTATGTGCCATGCCTTCTATTTTATAATTATCAAGATGCATTGGTATCAATGGTTATGGTTAAGACACATGATTTTGGTTCATAATCCACCAAGTTTTCTCAAAATTATGTATTATGTATTACACATATCTAATCCTCAACATTGTATCATAATTAGAGTTCCTGCCTTCAACATCATTTGCAAGGTCTTCCAGGTTGTAAACATGTTCATCCTCACTTATGTCCATGTCCTTGTTACTCTTGTCTTCCTTTTCTAGATCTTGGACAAATCTTGCAGCAACACGTTCTACTTCGTCTGGACGATCAACAACCTCGACATCATCATCGTCATCTTCTTCGACAACGACATCTCGAAATATACGATCCATTTGACATATGTCCTCTTAGTATGCCAAGTTCTCTTGATCCGTAGATACATTACCAAATTCATTTTCTGGTAAATCATAGACATTTCTATTTCTGAATGTCTACACAAATTTTCAAGGCAAAGCAAACTCAATATCTTCCAAATAAAAACATAATTCTGCTTGACCGAAGGGGTAATTCTTGTACCAAAGAACAAAAGTATTAATACTTTTGTAGTGTGCTATCTAGATCAAACTAGTCGCAGCGAAAGTGGAATACTGATCTACGACCATGCTTGTTAGGCACATACTTGATCTCTAGAACTTCCTGTAGAACACCATAAAAATCATTATCTTGTTGAGCATCGATAGATACCTTATTCATTACCCCACAATTCTGAGTTATTAGGTACTTCTCGTGAATGACCATACGAAACCTAGCACCATTTACATTGCAAGCAGAGTGTACAATTACACGCTTGTCTGGACCATCTACAAGTGACTTCAAATCTTCAGATGCATTGTTCAGTTGAGTCACATGATTTTTTTAACCAAGATGGGAATACTTTCTTGAGTGCCTCATCTATGTTATTAACACCCCTAACAAATAATTCTTCTCGGTAAACACTGAAACTAATGAAAAGAAATGAGATAATATGATATTAATTATAATATAAAGCAATTATTTATGCATTATCATGTCTAAAAAACTTACATCATATAAGATTCTACCTCTTCTCAATTGTCTAGAACATACCAAACCATGTTATCAAATTCCTTCTCAAAAAAATCTAGATATGATTTTCCAAACCCTTTGGCTCCATCAGAGAAACCTTTAAACTCATCAGCACTAACTTCCCTTTAATTATCTTGGTTTCTTTCAGCTTTGTTAAATCTTTTTTCCATGTCATCACTAAAATATATAGAGAAAAATGTGACACACTAATCGACGATATACCCTTCAACAATTGAACATTCAGTCCTTCCTTTGTTATGGACAGGAGACTTAAGATAACCTAGTATTCTCTCAGCTAGATACATCCAGACAGAATGGACAGCCCCCCCTTAGAATAGCCTCCTCAGGAAGATGAACATCTAAGTGCACCATGACATCAAAAAATGCAGGGGGAAGAGCTTCTCAAGTCTGCAAAGAATTAAAACTATCTCTACCTTCAGTTGTCCCAGGACTTTTACATGAAGAATTCTAGCACACAACTCTCTAAAAAACTCCCCAAATCAGCTATGGCCTCATACATTTATTTTGGTGCAATACCTTTCAAGCCAGCTGCCAAAATACGTTGAAGAAGAATGTGGCAGTCATGTGTCTTCATACCATGTACTTTTCCAGCTTCAATATCCACACATATTTCCCAGTTTGAACAAAAACCACCTGGGAACCTAGTTTTTGCCAAAAAAAACTCCAAACATGTTTGTCCTTTTCCTTCTCAAGCGCCCAGGGGCATGTGGCTTGAAACAACTATCCCCTTCATCTTTTATCCAAAATTTCCTCCAAATGTTCATTTTCTTCAAATCAACTCTAGCACTGCCATTGTCCTTGTTTTTTCCATCAATTTCAAAAAGTGTACCAACTATGTTGTCACATATGTTCTTCTCGATGTGCATCACATCAAGGTTGTGTGATAACAAAAATATGGACCAATAAGGTAAATCATGTAAGCTGACCCTAAGGTGCCAGGTTGGTTCACCTTTAACAACACGCTTACGCTTCTTACAAGTTGGATTTTTACCATGTATATAATCCTTAACTAATTCTATTTCTCCTTTTTTATTCTACATTGAATTGCCTTGGTGGATTTGTATTCTCAACTTTACCATTGAACAGTTTACTTCTCCTATAGGGGTGATCCTTAGCAAGTAATCGACAATGTCTAATTTACCCAATTTTGTATTTCAGTGACTCATAGCAAGGATTCTCATCATGATACACATAAGAAAAAAAATCCTCTAGTGCTACAACCAGATATTGTAGCATACCTTGGATAGTCATGAATAGACCATAGGAAAGCAACATGCAATTTGAAGTCATCCTCTACAAGAACATCATATGTGTCAACACCTGCCCATAGCTTCATCATATCGTTAATAAGATGCTGCATAAATACATTAAAATCCTTTCCTAGTGAATATTCCCTGGTATAAGCAATGACAACATAAAGTTGGATTGATCCATGCACATCCAGGGTGGGAAGTTATATGGAATCACAAATACTGGCCAAATACTGTATGAACTACTCATGTTACTACTATAGGGGTTGAATCCAGCTGTGGCAATGCCTCACCGTATGCTCCTAGGGTCATCAGAAAACTAATCAAACTTCTCATCAAAGTGTTTCTATGCCTTACCATCAGCTGGTGACTCAAAACATCATCCTCAACAACCCTCTTATCTTTGTGCCACCTCATATGCATTGACAATTCTGTTGAAACAAAAAATCTTTGTAATCTTGGAATTATAGGAAAGTACCATAAAACCTTGTGAGGAACCTTCTTGATTCCATTTGGGTCTCTCCATCTAGAAAACCCATAGACAGGACAATGTGTATGGTTCTCGTGATCTCCCGAAAACAAAGCATAATCAAACTTGCACACATGTATTGTCTCATAACCAAGCCCAACTTCAGAAAGTACACTCTTGGCATCAGCATAAGATTTTGGGAAAGCCACCCATGGAAAAGCATCACATAACAGGGAAAGAAAAAGATCAAATGCTTTGTTTGTGACCTGGTTGTATATTTTGATATGAAGAAGCTTCATAATAAATTCCAACCTTGTATAAATGGTGCATCCCTCATAAAGCTCTCTCTTGGCTTCTTCTAGTAGCTTTGATTTTTTTTGGCTCATTAGGACCTTTCTTTCTAGACTTCTCCAACTCATGAACCATATTATATGCATCATCAACATAATTATTCTCATTGAATTCATCATATTCTTCATCATTGTCACTATCATATGCACCATGACCCTCACTGTGTTGACCATCACTATGGATTTCATTACACTAAATGCCTCTCCTTGAAATATCCATCTAGTGTAATGCATAGACATATCATTACAATTTATGTGTTGCAACACATCTTTCTGATCACGAGGTACAAGATTAAGGCAGTGAGTGCACGAGCACAAAATTGCTTCATCTTCCGTCTTTTGTTATCACACAAACTTCATGAACTCGTTACAAACTTTCATGTATGGACATGTAAACTTTTTCTCATACTTAATCAAACTACGATCCATTACCTGCAATACAACTTATAGAATCAAATTCATTATTTGAAGTAATTAAAAATCATTACTACTAATACATGAATTCACTATTTGCAAACACATGAACCAATCTACATGTGATACATGGTTTGAAGATAATTAGACACATCGTCCGACTACTTGAAAGCAACAATAATTATATGCCAGAATTGTTGACATTGTCACGCGACCTAACTTTTGAAACTATGTCAACTTGATTTTGAAAGGAAAATCTCATAGATCTGATACAACCCGACATGAAAACGAAACTCACATCCTAGCAAAGCCTACCAATGCACCGCCTTCCTAATCGACCTCCGATGTACTACAATAGCCTTGTCCATGACTTCTCCTACTCTCAACGGTGACCAGGATCAGATCGACGGTAACCGAGACCAGATCGACGGCGACCGTGGTCGCCTCCTCCTACCCTACCTCACACCGCCTCGACTTGGCAAGGACTCTCATGTCAACATGGTTTTGTCTGATCTTTCGGACTTATCACACAATCTAAGATCGTCGTATTATGACATGTCTTATAACAATTAATTTCTATTACAAAAGGAATCGACAACATTATATGACAAACACATTACCTGTACCATAGCGGCATCAATACTAATCAACTCGTGGTCATGAGCTCAAACCCTGCGTACGACAATATTTTACATTTAATTTCTTTACCTCAGCGTTTTGTAACACGTCATATAAATATTTATAAACTATTTTCCCCTACTAACAACTTGATCCGCGTGATTTTCGGTGATAATTTAAATGCACCACGATAAAAGTTTGTCACCTACGTCAACACCCCACCCGTAAGAGTAATCCATGACGATATAACAATGACACAATACTAAACCGTCATGCATTACGCATAATGCTTGACGCCATAAACAAACTGTCAATGATTAAGACAATAGATGACGGTTCACAACTATATCAACAAGTCATTTTGTCAATAAATATCACTGCAGTTGTAGTGTACGTCAGCCAGTGGTGCACTCACTCACCTGGATCAAAAGAAAGGATCACATAAACCTCCCAGCAAACTCCATCAGTAGTGCTACTTACATATCTGCATAAGCAAACACGCGTCAAGGATTATGTGCCATGTCACATGTAGACGAAGATCCCCTCCGGTCTCTTGATGTGCCTAAACTTCTTCATCTTACCATCATTGTTCAGCTTGAAGACAAGGACGTCGCCAGGAATCAATTCTATCTTGATGCCGAACTCCGTCCACCCCCTCATGAAGAACAAGCATCCTCCAAACCACTCCATCTACATGACGTGCTCGCATAACTTACTAGTCTTGATCGGCACAGTCACCGGAGCATGGTGAGTCATCTTCGGCTGCTTGGCTACTCTGATCCAATTGGGTGGACATGGAGAGAGTTGTGAGGTCTATCTGCTTGATCTGCACGTAGAACCGGCAAGGCACCACCGGTGGTGCACCATGATGTCCTAGATGCATGCCCCCCGAGATGCGATTGTGCCTCCCTCCTCGCCAAATGCACCATCACCCCAGGCATGGGATCCCTTTACTCGCAGTATTCGTTGAAGGTGATGATGTCTGCCTTCTCTAGAGGAGGAGGGACATAGCTACTGCAGATCACGTTCTAGTCTTGGTTAAGAACACAATGTGCACATGTTAGTACACTGGTGTCCCGGTGATCACCGACATGGTCGTTCACATACATGGGAATGATTGGTGTGCGAACAGAACCGTGGCATGATGATAACCGACACTAGCAACTAGGTGTGATGGCAATGCCGGTGATCCCAGTGTCATGGATGCATGCGCACACAAATGTTTCCCATGTTCTACTAGCATGCAGACAAACATGCATATGTTGGCGCCCAAATCTACACACATGCGTGCAATGTCGGGCATCAACCGACTTTTTGGAACTCTAATCGACGAATTACACCGACATTGGACGGATCTAGGGAAGCCCTAAAACCCTAACAAACGAAATGACCAATGGAGTAAGAGAATACAGCGGGGCATGGAGCCAGCGGGGGTGGAGGTGGACATGCATGCCTTGATGATGAAGCAGTTGCTAAAGAAGGCCCCGCCTCTGATGGAGATGCATCGACGGGTGGTGGGAACGCCATAGCGCCTGAGGAAGGAGATGCGAATCCGAGCAGAGGATAAGCATTTGAGAGGATAGGAGGGAATCTCATCACGGGGTCGAAGCCCAACGGATGAAAAATGCCCTTGGTGTAGCCGGCGGCATTGCGTTGATCTCCGCCCCAGGATGAGCCGCTGTGCTTAGAGAGGGCTTAGATCGTCCAATCTGCAAGGTTGATTGAATCCCTACAACAGCGAGGGTAGCTGTTGCCGCCCTCGTCGGCACGCGCGGCGCCATAATCGCAAACGTCGACGGCCAGTTGAGAGCATGCATCACTGTCGGATTAACCACCTCGCCTGAGCTGTGCTGGCACTTGGACTTGTACTCCTGGACGGCGCGTGCAGATTTGGCGGCTCGCCGGGGCGCGAGCTTGGCTGTCGGAGCAGTTGCTGGAGGCTTCAGCGGAGGAGGTGATGCGTCCATGGTCGATCGCCGTCGCTGATGGGACGTGAGGGGCCAAGAGGAAGTGTGGCAGTGGCACGGTGATGGGAGTGAGGCGAGTGGTGCAGGGAGTTAACGCAGCGTCTTCCGCGCTTCTCCATGCATGCAACCGTTTGAGAAATTGACGCACCTTTCACTAGCCAGCGCCTGGCTGTGGGAAAACGACCAAATCAGGCGTTGCCTCTAGGTCTGGCCACGGGCTGGCCACAAAACGTGCAACGCCCAGCCTACCAATCCATCTAGCAAACCATTTTCAGGGACCGTGGGCTACCAATCATGCCCTATGTTGCAAGTATGTATCCTAGCTTACCTTTTGGTTAGTGCTCAATAGAATTACTTTTTTCGAACCAAAAGAGTTTGCTATGTACGTCTTCTTTTTATAGAACCCCAGCCAGGTTTCGGAGGAAAATATACATAACACCAGTTTTGGGAGCATTTGTTGCAAGAAACCAAAACCCTAACTTTTTTTGCACAGAACATCAACAACTGGGATAATCGGTTGCACAAAATACATATCTTGCAACTAGTTGCTTTGACAGATACTTAATTACTTGGGCCTATAGGCAAGATGCATCCACCGTGCAAGTTCTTTTTTTATTACTCAAAGCTGGGTATCATGTATACCATTAATACTAATGCTTGAAATTTTGAGAAGACAAACATGACATGCAGATTCTGAACATACTTATATATATATATATATATATATATATATATATATATATATATATATATACATACATATACATATAGTTGCTTTGACAGATACTTAATTACTTGGGCCTATAGGCAAGATGCATCCACCGTGCAAGTTCTTTTTTTTATTACGCAAATATATATATATATAAGTATATTGTTCTTATCATACGAAATTCAGTCAATATAAATCCAAAATACAGGCGGTTTGACAAGATAAACATGTTCATACAAAATTAGCTTCATTTTAGTCTCGCGGCACATATACAAAAGTAACAGTCTTAGTGCGACACATATTTTGCCTATGGGCCCAAGTAATTAAGTATCTGTCAAAGGGACTAATTACAAGATCTGTGTTTTTTGCAACCAATTACCCCAATTAGTGGTGTTCTATGAAAGAAGCTAGGGTTGTTGTTTGTTGCAACAAATACCTAACAACTGGTTTTATGTGAAATTTCCTATGTGTTCCTAAACAAACAAAGATAAGTTCATGCGTCGGAAGGCCATCACCCCCTCCCCAAAAGCAATGTCAGACTTAATTGTTTTTCCTTTTTCAATGTTGGATAACTCGCCATCGAGATAACTTTGGGCATTGCTTCCATCCTTCTCCTACAGCAACATCCTCGATCCTTCGAGGTTTAGGACCTCTCATCATATGGGTCTGCACCAAAGACGATTTAGAGTAAAAACGTTTGCAAATGTTCGAAATTAGCATACGGCTAGTTCTAACTAATAATTTGCAAAATGAGTTGTACAGGTATGATGAAACATCATAAGTCGTTTGTTGTACTAAAACGCAGACGGTCAATAAAGAATACTCATTTGTGAAGGCCTTGTATCGCATATGGTGGGATTTAAGGAATCATATGCCCCTTCGCACACGGGGAAGTTAAACCTTATGCGCAGTATGGGCTAACTGTCCACCAACAGGTAGCGATGGTTTAATTCACCGTATGTAAAGGACGATTTTCGTCGTGTACGAAGGTCCGATCTATAATAGTGACTACCTCCATTTTATAATGTAATTTTTTTAGAACAGGGAGTAATAATTCGACGGCTGTAATCGTGGGTTCCTGTTGGACCATGATCTAATGCAATGAATTACTCGATAAAACGCCTCGTCTGTCGTGGCAGCAGCCTGCAGGCACATAACCGGTACAGTCTTGTTTTGTTCAATACAAGATCGGAGTACTTTTGTCATTTTTGCAGAACACAGGATTATCTACATCTAGATTTTTTTTTAAACTTTAAAAAGCTTTTTTTTTCTGGCAGCATTTTCAAGTGCTAGCTAACAGATTTTGTGCTAGTACAACTATGCTCATTTTAGCTTATGCTAGTATCTTAAAAATGGACCATACTTATATATAACCGACAACATAGTGGACCAGTGACGAGTATAGTTAATTCTTGGGGTCGACAACATGCAGGCATGCACAATAGGAAGCGGCAAGGCCACATGATGTCCATGATAACCGGTGGGATCTTGCAACAGGTTAGTTTTTTTACCGAGTAGGATGCCATCCACATAAAATAAGTGAGCTAGATTTGTCTAGATACATATAAATTTAAACAAATCTAAGACACTTATTTCTAAACAAAGGGAGTAATAATAATCAGACATAATATAAGGTATAATTTAGTTCACTTATTTCTGGATAAAGGGAATAATAATAATCAAATATAATACCCCTCTCTGTCTCAAATGGATGTTGAAAATTTATCTAAATTTGGATATATCTAGACTAAACAGTGTCTAGATACATGTAAATTTGGAAAAGTTTGCAACATCCTGACGGTGGATACTCCTTCTATATAAAAATAATTATCTAAATTTATCTAAATTTGTATGTATTTAAACATATTTTAGTGTTTAGATACAGGCAAATCTAAAATTTAAATCACTTATTTTTGGTATATATGATGTATTACTATATTGTAGCGGCAGCTAGGCCCATCTCATTTGATGCCATCGAGCACAAGGACCAACGCTTGGTAGATGACAACATCTAATAATGAGTAATTGCCCGTAGCCATCTAGTGTGTCAGCAACTTGCGGGGAGATACAGCATATGCATGTGGTTGCTTTTATGGATGCCTGCGTACCGTGGGCAAATATATTCGGGCTACGTTAGATATAAATATTACTCCTTCAACTAAGAAAATCTGACGTGCCAAGTCTAAGAAAAGGCTAATGTCAGCCTATTGTACGTGCCCTTAGCATATCAGCACCCTCCTGAAGCATATCATATCATGTTCATTAGCAGGGTGTAGATCGGTCTGATATTAAATGAATACACAGGCAAACAAATCAAATTCACAAGTGAATTAATGAGTTTTTTTAAGCAAGATCTACTGTTGTAACTTCCAAATCGCCCAAAAATGGCAGCTAGTTAATCTGGACATTTCTGCTAGGAACTGGGGAATCTACTAGAAGTACCGGGTAAAAGAGTCAGGTTTGGTGTTTTCCCCGACAGAGGTTGCCTACCACATTTTAGATATATTTCGGAGCTGAATATTCAAAAAACATATGATGTATCGTTCCTTCTCCTGAAAAAATTGACATTTGGTATTGTCAAATCCACTTGCTTCTTTCATGTTATCTTTTGTGGCTATTGCATTTGCCATATTATCCAAAGCCACACTTTGATTTTCAAAGCAATTTTGGGTTTTCACAGATATTTGAAGGATCCGTCCACACCATTTCAGCACAGATGATTATACATAGATTTCACATAAACATTTCCATCTCGGACCATCCTCTTCATTGTTAAGCTCCACATTCAGTTACATATTTTGCAAGTCTCTATATTCAATCACTAGTAGAAAACTGACCTTTGGTCAAGGGGTATTAGCCCCGGTTTTGCTACAAACCGGGACTAATGCCCCGGTCCAACGGCTAGAACTGGCCCAGGGGGGTGGCAGTCACTAGCCCCGGTTCGAATGAGACCTTTAGCACCGGGTCGTGTAACAAACTAGGGCTAAAGGGTTTCAGGCAGGCCAGGTCGGGCGCCAGACCCTTTAGTCCCGGTTTGTTATACGAACCGGGGCTAAACTGGCTATATCTTCTTCCCCTGCCCGAGCCACCATTCAAGCTGGTGGCTCTCCTCTCTCTCTCTCTCTTTCTTGCTTCAAGCTCGAGTTCATGCCCTTTTCCTCAAGATTTGTCTATATTTTGTGGTGCCCCATCTATCCAAAGGTTCTAAAAGGTGAGCAACTTCATCTTTTGAACTCTCATTGCTATATTAGCTCATTTCATGCTCTATCTTATAGATGGATTTGTCGATTTAGTTTGGTAGTAATTTTTGCAATGATAGCATGAGATCGATGTTTAGATTCTATCTATATCTTGTATTAATGTAAGGAACTCTAAGGTAAATATCACAATATGTGGATTCTATCTGTATATATCTTATTTTGGCACATAGTCTCAAATTTGATTTTGGAAGCACACACATACGTGAGTTCATCATTCTAACTAGCTAGCTGGGCAAAATATCCTTCTTCGTCTACCTGCGTTCAACAAACTGAAAAAATTATAACAAAGATAGGGTTAATTCATAAAAGCTTGATAAGAAGACATCACAATTCACATATTAGGGAGTGCCTCTATGGCGAGCTCCTCGAAGATGTCTGAGGACGGGATCCTAAGACATCTTCGAGAAGCTCTGCCGTAGTGGTGTCCCTGCTCTCCCACACCATCTTTCGGTTTGTATCTTCTCTAGCTAAATCAGTATGCTAGTGGAGCTAACTAATTTCACATATTAGAGAGTGCCTCTACGGCGAGCTCCTCGAAGATGTCTGAGGACAAGGTCGAGAAGCTCCGCCGTAGTGGTGTCCTTGGTCTCGCAGACCATCTTGCAGTTCTTCACAAGAATGCATACCTATTTATAGATTAAGAAGCACAACATAGTGTCGGGCACTGATGACATAATGTCGACACACTCACCCTGGTATAGTGCTACCACCCACCCAAAATAGTGTCGACATTTAATTTACTAGCTTAGTGCTGCCCACTGAGAACATAGTGTCGACATGTTGTCTCCACATCCACATTTAGTCCCGGTTGGTACCTCCAACCAGGACTAAAGGTTCATCATATCTTTAGTCCCGGTTGCTGGTTTTAATTTTGTTTTTAGATTAGTACTAATTAATTATGATTATGCTGCCACCCATCCAAAATAGTAGAGTCATTTAATTTACTGGCTTAGTGCTGCCCACTGAGGACATAGTGTCGACATGTTTTCTCCACATCAACATTTAGTCCCGGTTGGTGCCTCCAACCGGGACTAAAGGTTCATCATATCTTTAGTCCCGGTTGCTGGCTTTAATTTTGTTTTTTTAGATTAGTACTAATTAATTATGAGTATGTTTGATGTACATAATTAATTATATAATGCAGATGAGCCGGCAATGGATGTACGCTGACTGACTCTCTAACGAGTTCATTAAAGGCATGCATTCTTTTCTGCTTGTGGCCGAGGCAAACAAGCGGAATGGTTTTATTTCTTGTCCATGTGGTGTCTGTCGGAATCATAAAGAATACTCTTCCTCAAGAGTCCTTCACAGCCACCTGTTTTGGTCTGGTTTCATGACCGGCTATAATTGTTGGACCAAGCACGGAGAAAGAGGGGTTATGATGGAAGACAACGAAGAAGAAGAGAATGACAACGACTACCCTGAATACGATGGTACTACAATGGAAGACATTGATGAATAAAAAGATGAAGAACGGGCATCAGATATGCCCGATGATGATCTTAGTCGGGCCATTGCTGATGCCCAGGAAGAATGCGTAACTAAAAGGGAGAGGTTGAAGTTCAAGAAGATGTTAGAGGATCACAACAAATTGTTGTACCCAAATTGTGAAGATGGGCACAAAAAACTGGATAGCACACTGGAATTGCTGCAATGGAAGGCAGAGAACGGTGTGACTGACAAAGGATTTGAAAAGTTGCTGAAAATAATGAAGAAGTTGCTTCCAAAGGATAACGAACTGCCCGCCAGTACCTACGAAGCAAAGAAGGTTGTCTGCCCTCTAGGATTAGAGGTGCAGAAGATACATGCATGCATTAATGACTGCATCCTCTACCGCGGCGAGGAGTACGAGAAGTTGGATGCATGCCTAGTATGCACTGCATTGCGGTATAAGATAAGACGAGATGACCCTGGTGATGCTGAGAGCGAGCGCCGCATGAAGAGGGTTCCTGCCAAGGTGATGTGGTATGCTCCTATAATAGCACGGTTGAAACGTTTATTCAGGAACAAAGAGCATGCCAAGTTTTTGCGATGGCACATGGAAGACCGTAAGAAAGACGAGATGTTGAGACACCCCGCTGATGGGTCGTAGTGGAGAAAAATCGAGAGAGAGTTTCCAGACTTTGCAGGTGATGCGAGGAACTTATGGTTTGGTCTAAGTACAGATGGCATGAATCCTTTTGGGGAGCAGAGCTACAGTCATAGCACCTGGCCTGTGACTTTGTGTATCTATAACCTTCCTCCTTGGTTGTGCATGAAGCGGAAGTTTATTATGATGCCAGTGCTCATCCAAGGCCCAAAGCAAACCGGCAACGACATTGATGTGTACCTAAGGCCATTAGTTGAAGAACTCTTACAGTTGTGGCACGGACAAGGTGTACGTGTGTGGGATGAGAACAAGTAGGAGGAATTTGACCTATGAGCGTTGTTGTTCATAACAATTAATGATTGGCCTGCTCTTAGTAACATTTTAGGACAGACAAACAAGTGATACAATGCATGCACACACCGTTTAAATGATACTGAAAGTATATATTTGGATAAATGTAAGAAGAATGTGTACCCGGGGAATCGTCGTTTTCTTCTGCCCACGCACATCGTAAGAAAGAAAGGTAAGCATTCCAGGCGGCGACCAGCCTCGTTGTGGTTCACTGGGGACGGGACGTCACCCTCGTACCTGGCGAGCTCCCTTTCCCGCCGGTTTGCGAAGAAGGCATTCCAGGTGTCAAGGTTGTCGGGATCCCAATGGGGATCCATCCGCTGCTCCGGCGTGAGCTCGTGGTAGAAGTGGTTCGTGATGGCCACCTGGCGGGCCGAACCTTGAGGCACAGGAGGAACAGGAACCCCTCCAGCGCTCAGCATCCAGCCAGTGGGCAGCCGGTACCCCGGTGGGCATGGGTAGCTGGAGGCGCACAACGCCTCAGTCTCCTCGAGCGTCAGAAAAGCCCAGTAAGCGGTGTCCATTGTTGTGAGAGAGAAGGTGTGGATGTGTGGATGGACATGGCGGTCGGTCTAGATATAGAGGGACATGGCGGGAGAACATGGCGGGAAGCGGGGGAAATGGTAGAAGAACATGACGGGAAGGGGGAGAAATGGCGGGAGAACATGGCGGGAAGCGGGGGAAATGGAGGGAAAACATGGCGGGAAGCGGGGGAAATGGCGGGAAGCAGGGGGAAATGGCAGGAAAATATGTTTTAGTCCTAGTTAATTGTTTTAGTATTAAATATTATATTTCTAATGAGTCTATTATTTTTTGTGAATATTTTGGTATATTATATGTGTTTTTCCATTTTAAAATAATAAACCATATTTTTATTATTTCTTGTGAATATTTGTGCTAAATATAATACTTTTTAAACAATAGATAATTTCATTTAAGTGGTATAATAAAGTATGATAATAGATTTAAATTATAGATCTTCTTTTTCTGAAATTTTTGATATATAATACATAATTTTCTGAAAACTATAAACCATTTTTGGTTTTGGCGCCAAAAACAACCTTTAGCCCCGGTTTGGCTAAAGGCCCTTTAGCCCCGGTTTTTATTACAAACCGGGGCTAAAAGGGGTGTGGCGCGCGGAAAGTGCGGCGGGCCGAAAACACCTTTAGCTCCGGGTAGTAATACAAACCGGGGTAGCCCCGGTTTGTATTGCAAACCGGGGCTAAAGGGGTGGTGGTATAAATAGCCCACCCCCAACCCCGGGTCGTGCCACGACCCAGATCAGTTTCTTCTCCGGCGCCGCCACAAGCTCGCCGCGCTCCCCGACGCCGCCGTAAGCTCGCCGCGTTGTCCCGCTGCGCCTCCCGTGCCGAGGTTGTCCCGCCGCGTCCGTCCCTCCTCGCCGCGCTCGTCCCAGCCCTGCCCGTCCGCCCGCCGCCTGTCCTAGCCCTGCTCGTCCGCCGCACACGCCGTCGCCGCCCGCGCCATCGAGGAGGGATCGCCACCGCCGCCCGCGCCCTCGCCCATCCCGCCAGGCCGCGCCGCCCCCTGCAGGTGAGGGATTTTTTGATTTTATTTAGTTAGGGATTTTATTTAGTTACGGATTTTATTTAGTTAGGGATTTTATTTAGTGATGTCGTCGGATTGAGGACAAGTACGCCATGAGGGGTCCTCGAGGCGTGCGGAAGAGAGGGGTGTGAGACGTACGGTATTCTGGGATGGTGAGCACACAAGTTTACCCAGGTTCCGTCGGCTTTGGACGAATCCTACTCCTGCTAGCAATCCAGTAATACGGCAGAGCCGAAAGATGGGTTACAAGGGTATCGCCTGTGCGAGTTGAGATTGTAGACTATTTGTTGTAAGGTGTTGCCCTAAAGGCTCTCCCTAGGACGGCTTATATAGATATCCGGCCTAGGGTTTACAGGAGAGATCAATCCGGCTACGACTAAGAGTTGGTTACATAGTACATCTTGAACTACAAGTAACATTATGGGCCTAAGTCAGTAAGTCTTCTGGGCCTTCCCGTAGCTGGATTGGACTCCGTCTTCTCTCCCTGACTGGGCCGCCCGTGAACCAAAGCTCTAACCCGAAGTGGGCCACCCTGGTCTATGAGGAACTGTGAGGATACCTGGAAAGTATATCCCCAACAACAGCCCCTAGAGGCCTCCAAGATCCAAAATCGGATTTATCATCATCGTCTAGCTTGATCTTCGGCTTGCAGAATCTTGAAGGGTTCTTGAAACTTCACAACAAAAAATACGATCCGGGTCTTAAAAATAAGTCTGACCTATGAACAAGTTACTCGGATTTTCCAGCTCGATTTGAAACTAAGCCGGAACTTGGTTTCTAACGCCACCTGACACAAGCATGGTTAAGTCACGTCATCTGACAGGCGTGCCGTCAGCACGACCGTTGGTGGGCCCACAGTTCACGGAACCGAGGCGCCATTTCAATGCGTGCGTGGAGATCGAGGAGACGCAATCATCGCGTGGGTCCTTCCCAGCTCTTTCCACGACCCGTGGTGGTTACAATGTAGCATTTGCACGAATCTTGGCGCAGTTAGGTGGATATAAGGGGTTTGGATTTCTCCTTCTCCTTTCCACCAGTCCCTTGCCATTTCCTTTTCTCCCAATCCTCCTGCGTGCACAAAGCCTCCTCGTCCTTCCTCCACAAAACTCCAAGCGCCGCCCTTTTCAGGTCATCTTCTCACCGGAGAAATGGCTTCATCATCTTCTTCCTCTGGTTTGGCGGCAGCGGCGACGGCGGAAGCAGCAGCGGAGAAAGAAAGCTTCCGGGGAATCTGGATCCCCTGCGCCCTTGACAAGGACGGCCTCAAGAACTTGGAGAAGGAGGGGCTTCTCGCCGCCGGCGACTGGTGGAGCGACTCCAGCGAAACCGTCCCCAACCCGCATGACGGCGAGCGGGTCCACTTCGACACCCATCTCGACCGAGGTCTGTCTTTTCCTCCCTCGGAGTTCTTCTCCGTGGTGATAGATCATTACGGAGTTCAACTCCACAATCTTCCTCCCAACTCTCTCTTAGAGATGAGTGCGTATGCATCGCTTTGCGAGGGCTTTCTCGGCATTAGGCCGAGTTTGATTCTTTTCCGGTACTACTTTCATGTCCGGAGAAATTCCATCACTGCCGGTGTTCCTTACATCACCGACACTATTAGCTTTTCACTTAGACGTGACCGGGCATATCCCAAAATTTCTGCCAGTGACTCGGTCGAACAATGGCCAGCCACCTTTTTCTATCATAGGAATATTCTGGCTCCCGGCAAAGCTACTGCTTTGCCGGCTTTTGTCGATGGAGCCGCCACGGCCCAGCCTTCCTAGGACGAGGCATGCTGTGACTCTCACCGATGATTTGATCCTCGCAAAGAGGCGGATCGAATATTTGATCAAGCACAAGGGTCTGAAGGGATACGACTTGGTCCAGTGCTGGGTCTCACGTCGGATCCAGCCACTTCAGTACCACGGGGATAGACTGATGCACTCCATCACGTCATCCAAAAAAGACTCCCTCTGCATCAGCCCCAAATCCTACACCACTCAAGGCTACATCAGCCAGATCAAGTGGCTGATCTAGGAGCGGATCGAGAGGAGAATTCCAGAGATTTCTCTGGATATGTACACGGCAGAAAACCCCGTGGTGCCGGTAAGCTTCCATCAATACACCTTTTATGTGTTTCAATCTTCAAGTTGTACCACAATACTGATATGCTTTCTTGTTTTCAGCTTGCTGACCTCCCCGAGTCGGAGCTTGCTCCGCTCGAAGGATATCCTCCTGAGTTTTCTCAGGAGACAAAAGTGGTCCCATTGCCGGACCTTGCGCTCAAGAAGCGCAAAGCTCCGACAGTGGCTGTTGGCACAAAGGAAGTGCATGTTATGAAGAGGTAACTTTCATTCACAATTTCCGCCTTTGTACCTTTCTCGAATTTCTTTCTAAGATGTAATGTTTCCGACTCTACTACATTCTCAGAGCAAAGCCTCTCATCAAGGGTAAGGGGAAAGGGATTCCTTCGAAGCCCCTACGATAGACGAAGCTCACCATAGCTTCCCCTGCCATGGCTCCTCCAACTCCTGCCCCTCAACCTTTTGCAACTCCGGCGATCATTCCTTCTTCGGTGGTTGCAGAAGATCCGGCTCCTCCAACAGAGCCTGCGATCCTTGGGTCACAAACTGACGTCACCGTGTGTGCATCATGTCAAGATAAGGGTGAACCCTCTTCGGGTAATGATCCCTCGGCTGAAGTTTTCGCCGACAACCTCATCAGCAATACGGGACTTGCCAAGTTTGGCCTGTCCTGGAAATCTGCAGAGGAAATCCAGCGGCTGGCCAGGCAAGTCCTGGACAAAAGCCATTTATCCCCCGAAGAGGAAGCGTAAGAAGCAGAGGACGTCAAGTTCTCTGACCTTCTCTCTCAAGTCTGCCTTCGCGACGAGAGGATTAGGGCTGGCGAGCTTCCAACAACCCCAATGATCCCTCTTACTCTTGCCGAGAAGGTGGCAGTTTAAGTGAACGCGGGTTTAGATAAACTCACCCGCGACCAATATGTAAGTCGGAATTCCAACTCTTGTTTTTACATTATGTTATATCATATCCTCTAGCCCCCAAGCATGAAGTAGGATATAGAATCCGGGTTTATGCTTTCATTAGGATGCCAAAGAACGAACTAGTGTAGCCCCCAAGGCTCGTGCTGATATTTAGCAAAAAATATTAGCCCGAGTCTTAAGTAGCTTTCTGACTTTGGGTATTCTGACTTACAGGAAGTATGTTCCTATAACCAGGAATTACTGACCAATGTCTGCAATAAGCGGAGAGAGATCAAGGCTCTCTGGCTTAAAAATGCCGAACTTAAAGTGGCCAAGGATGAAGCCGAAGGTAAACATTTCGAGATTCAAACCTTGTCTTTTGCTTTTTCAATGTCGAACTTTTTCTGAACTATTGTTCTTTTTTGGCTTTCAACGCTGGTGAAACAATCCATTGCTATGATTGAAGAGGCCGAGAACCTCAAGACCCTGGTAGTGGAGAACAAGGGACTTCTCCAAGAGCTGGATAAGCTCAAGGCGGATCATGAAAGGAGCATAGCTCAAGTCCTTGAATCCTCCTGCATGGCCACCGAAGAGCCTGATCGCAAGATTGCTGCTCAAGATAAAATAATCTCAGACCTCAAGAGTGAGCTTGGCAGAGAGAAGGACATCTCCCAGGCGCTCCGGGCTGAACTCCAGAGTCTCCGGGAGGAGAAGACCAAGATTGACGACGTGATTCTCGGTACGTTCCATCTGTCTGACTTATCATTTCTTCGACTTTTATCAATGTCAGATTTTTCTTGACTTGTTTTGTGTATAGGTCCTCTGAACTTGACGGACTCTTCCTCCTCCGAGCCCCGCAGCCACCGGCTTACCCAAGTCGGTGATCTTCTTCATGACTTCCGCTAGTCCCTTGGGGACATTAGCGAGTCTCTCAGGATTCCGGACATGCCAAGCATGTCAGATTTTCAGGTGTGGGACAAGGCCAAGGAGATGTCGCAACTTATTCGGGACTGGAATATGTCCTACGCGCGGACTGCTGTGCAGAACGTTCTCGCCATGGTCATGAGCCACCATGGAAACATGGAGATATGGCAAGTGACCAGAGGGTACTGCAAGGTAGATGAAGACGGCCAGGAGCAAGACCTTCAAGCCATCATGCACTCCTGCGCCGGATACGGGTGTCACGTAGCTGATCTAACCAGCTACGAGATCCCCTTCTTCACCCGCGTAGCTACTCCGCCACCTCCTCCAGAAGAAACCGAAGAAGTTTCCGACGATGAACGGACCACCTCAGATCCGGACATCTCGGAACGATATCAAGGCGGAGTAACCAGTGAGCCAGCAGCTCCTTCATCTCCTCATGTATCATAGACCAAAATTATGTATTATTCCAGAAAGAACATGATGTGTTTGTTATGTACTATTGATTCTGCTAGTGCCAAGTTTGTGATCTATTCAACACTTTTGGATTTTTTTGTGTGCTTGAAATATTTTCATAAGCACTTGAATTTTTTCGCCTCTACTTATCGTTTATCTGGCTTTCCGCCTCGTCCCTTTTGTGAGCCGGCTAAACCTTCAGCCGGAAACTTTGCCGAGCAACGGAGCTCACTTGCTAAACCAGTTTAAACTCAGAAACAAAGCCGGCTTCCAGTACCAAAAATTCACTACTCGGAAAATACCCGCATCCATCAATCAGACAAATAACCAAAGTAAAGACTAGAAATTTTAGAGTTATACCCGTAGGTAGCAGTTTTAGAATCGGAAATCTAGACCAGAACGAACATGAGCATAAAGTACTTTCAAGCATTCTGGGATTTTCGACTATAACATGATCACTTGGAAATAAGATGGTAAAAACTTCTCAAAAAAACTTGAGGTAACCAAAACTTTTATTTCTCAAAGAACATGTACATATATATGATTACAAAGAAGGATAAACTAAGAATAAAAGGGACGTAGCTGAGCAATATTCCACGGTCTATCTAACTCATTCGGATTTGTACTACCTCCAGCTCTCTTTCTCTTCTTAGTAGCAGGTCTTTATTTGACTGGCCTCATGTCAGTTAAGTAGTATGATCCATTGTGTAATACTCGACTAACTAAAAAGGGCCCTTCCCATACTTGGGAAAGTTTGTGCTTTCTTTGTTGCATAAGCCGGAGAACCAAATCACCTTTATTGAAAGATCTGTTTCGGACTCTCTGGCTATGATACTTGCATAACTTCTACTGATAGGCTGTAGATCTCATTTCAGCAACGACGCGAACTTCTTCGACTAAGTCGAGATCTTTTTGTCGAGAAATCTCGGCATCCTCTTCGATATACGCGACCACTCTAGGAGAAGTATGAATTAAATCACTAGGAAGAACTGCTTCTGCGCCATAGACCAAGAAGAAAGGTGTGTATCCTATTGACCTGTTCGGAGTTGTTCGTAAACTCCAAATTACAGAGGGTAATTCCTCTGCCCAAGCCCCCGCAACACGTCGTAGTGGTGCTTCGAGTCTCGGTTTCAAGCCTTGTAAGATTAAACTATTAGCTCTTTCGACTTGTCCGTTAGCCTGTGGATGTGCGACTGACGCAATGTCAAGCCGGATATTTTGCTCATCGCAGAATTCAGCTAATTCTCCCATGGAAAAGTTACTCCCGTTGTCCGTGATAATGCTATGCGGATAACCATACCGGATTATATCATCCTCGACAAATCTTTTAGCTGTTGCTCCATCACAACTAGCGACGGGTTTAGCCTCGATCCATTTGGTGAATTTATCCACCATCACTAAGAGGTGAGTAAATCCACTTGAAGCTCGTTTAAATGGTCCTACCATATCAAGCCCCCAGACCGCAAAGGGCCATGTTATAGGTATTGTTCGTAGCTGATCAGCCAGAACATGAGCTTGCTTGGCGTACTTTTGGCAGCCTTTGCACGTCTTGACTAATCGTTCGGCATCTGCCTGAGCTGTAAGCCAGAAAAATCCATGTCTAAAAGCTTTTGCCACTAAAGATTTGGCTGCAGCATGGTGACCACACTCGCCTTCATGGATTTCCCTTAAGATTTCCACTCCTTCTTCCGGAGATACACAACGCTTAAAAAACCAGAAACACTCCGTTTATGGAGCTCACCTTTAACAATAGTATATGCTTTTGCTCGTTGGATGATCTGCCGGCTCAGCACCTCGTCTTCAGATAATTTGCCATCTACCAAATAATCGAGGTAGGGTTGAGTCCAGTTGGGAATTACAGCCAGAACTCCTATCAAAGGTGAGTCGGGTTTGGTCGGATATTCCTCATCTACTCCCTTTATTGAGGGAACTTCGAGGTGCTCTAAAAAAGCGCCATCCGGGACCTCTTTCCGTGCAGAGCCTATGCAAGATAGTGCGTCTGCTTCCTCATTTTCTGCTCGAGGGATGTGTTGCACTTCAAACCCTTCGAACGATTTAGATAGATCATCCACGACAGCTTTATATGCTGCCATGTGTTTATTTGCATTACAAATATCCGATACTTGCTGAGCAACAAGATCCGAATCTCCGTAACACATCAAACGTCGGATGCCAATATCCTTAGCAATCCGGATTCCATGCAGCAGTGCTTCATACTTGGCAATGTTGTTTGTCGCTGTGGAGTGGATCTGTAGCACGTATAAAAGTTTATCTCCTTGGGGTGATTTGAGCACCACGCCAGCCCCCGAGCCCGCTCGAGCCTTAGATCCATCAAAAAAGAGGGTCCAATATTCCGACTCAGGGATGATCATGTTCTCCTTCGTCTCTGTCCAATCAGCGACAAAGTCAGCAAGGATCTGGGATTTGATTGCTGTCCGAGGTTTGTACTCAATGTTGAAAGCTGAGAGCTCTATTCCCCATTTGGTGACGCGTTCTGTAGGGTTGCTATTATTGATTATGTCTCTCATGGGAGCTTTGCTCACCACGGTAATTGGATGCTCCTGAAAATAGTGTCGTAACTTACGAGATGCTAGAAAAACACCGTAAGCCAATTTTTGATAGTGCGGATACTGCTACTTTGATTCTGTCAGGACTTCGCTAACAAAGTACGTCGGACGCTGCACTAGGTGTTCCTGATTTTCCTCTGGTCTCTCCACCACCATGACGATAGTGACAACCTTATTAGTCGCAGCAATGTAAAGCAACATCGGTTCCTGAGGTTCTGGTGCTGCAAGGATAGGAGCAGATGAGAGTACTTTCTTCAGATCTTGTAGTGCGGCTTCGGCTTCGTTAGTCTAGACAAAATCCTTGGTCTTTTTCAGGAGTTTATACAATGGTGCGACTCTTTCACCAAGCCGACTTACAAATCGACTGACTGCAGCAATGCAACCAGTTAGTCTTTGTACGTCCTCATGCGAGTTGGCCTGGAAATATTGAGTATAGCCTTTATTTTGTCTCGGTTCACCTCTATGCCTCTTTGAGACACGATGAAACCAAACAATTTTTTGGCTGGTATTTCGAAGAAGCATTTCTTCGGGTTAAGCATGATGTTGTATTTTCGTAGATTGGGAACGTCTCCTCCAAGTCGGAAATCAACGTTTCCTTCTTTTTGGACATGACCGCGATATCATCCACGTATGCATGTACATTGCATCCGAGTTGATCATGGAGGCAACACTGCATCATGCGCTGGTACGTAGCTCCTGCATTCTTCAGCCCAAAGGGCATCGTAACAAAACAGAAGGTTCCGAAGGGGTTTATGAATGAAGTTTTGACTTTGTCAGATTCCTTCATCCGGATTTGGTGATAACCGGAATATGCGTCGAGAAAACAGAGGAGTTCCGAGCCTGCCGTAGAATCGATGACTTGATCAATTCTAGGCAGAGCGAACGGATCTTTTGGACAAGCCTTGTTCAAGGCAGTATAATCAACACACATCCTTGAATCAGTGGTGTCCTTTTTAGGGACCATTACAGGATTGGCCGACCACTCAGTGTGGATGACCTCTTCTATGAATCCGGCTAACTCGAGCCATGCTAGTTCCTTAGCTATTTCCTTACGCTTTTCATCACCAAACCGTCGTAAGGACTGTTTGACGGGTTTAGCATTCGGGTTTACATTTAGAGAGTGCTCGACAAGTTCCCTAGGTACTCTGGTCATGTCAGAAGGCTGCCATGCGAAGATATCTTGATTTGCTTAGAGGAACTTGACGAGCGCGCTTTCCTATGCGCTACTTAGGCCTACGCCTATCTGGGTCACCTTGGAGGGGTCATCATCCTTCAGCGACGTCGTCTTTGTCTCTTCTGATGCCTTGAACTCCAGATTTGGCTTTGTCCCCTCCTTCTTCGTTGCGGGTATCTCGGACGGATCTATGCTCTTCTTGATCTCCTGGTACTCCTGGGCGTGCAGCACAGCTTCGGCAAAGGCGGCATTTCCATCTTCGCACTCTCGCGCTTTCTTCGGGTCTCCCCTGATAGTGATCACGCTGTTGGGACCTAGAATTTTCATCATATTGTAAATGTAACATGGACGAGCCATAAAGGCCCAGTAAGCTGGACGCCCGAATATAGCATGGTATGCGCTCTTGAACAGGACCACTTCGAAGGAAAGTGCCTCCGTCCGATAATTCTTTGGTGTTCCAAAAGTAACATCCAAAGTGATCTCTCCCAGGGAATTAGCTTGTTTTCCTAGGACAACTCCGTGAAAGATCACAGAGCTATGCTTCAGCTGTGTTTCCGAGATCTTCATCCGGCGTAACATTTCGACATAGAGAATATTGATGCTGCTACCACCGTCCATGAGGGTCTTGGAGAAACCATAACCGTCAATAATTGGATTGAAGATTAAGGCGTATTTTCCTCGCCTGTGTATCTTAGGCGGATGATCAGCGCGGTCAAATGTGATTGCCACCTCCGACTAGTCCAGATATTGAGGGACAGCCGGAACTGTTGCATTGAGCTCGTGGAGAACTGCTTTCTTGACCTTTGCTGGTTGAGACCCAAGGAAGGTGACGTAAGTGTCCTTCTTGGTGGGAAAAGTTTTCTTCCCTTCCGACTTGGGATTTGAAGCGTCGGCTTCCTCCATGTCGGAATCTTCCTTGGTCTCTTTGTCTTTGTCAGGATTTTTCTTTCCCTTCTTCCGCTTAGCTTTGTAGCCCGCGGTATCGTCTCTCTTGATGTCGTCATTAAAACAACATTTAGCGTTGGTGTGGGACGAGCCCCCATTGGCGTCCAAGTGATGCACACATGGGTTATTGGCAATGTCGGCCCAAGTGTAGGTTTTGCCTGGTTGTTGCTCTCCTCTACCTTGGACTCTTGATGTCCCATGGCCACGCCCGCGGCCTCCGCCACGTCCTCCTCGTCCTCCAGACCCGGAAACGGTAGTAACCACTGCTGTTTCCGCGTTGGGTTTTTCTTCCGAGGTATTTTTGCGTTTCTGAGCTTGTTGCTTTGGTTGTTTTGCCGACTGAGGCACAGCGAGGACATTGAGTAATCCCTCTGCATCATCGTCAGCATCTGCATACTTGCTCGCTGTTTCTATCATCTCTCCCAAATCAGTCACCTTGTCACACTTCAAGCGATGGCGCAGTAAACCAATAGGAAGACCTGCGATGAAAGCTTCAATCACAGTTTGATCATTTACTCCTTCGCATGAGTTCTTGGTGTCGATCCATCGTCCGAGGTAATCCTGGCAAGTTTCTCCAGCTTTCTGGGTGCAACGCTGTAGGTCTCGAACCGTACATGGCCTCCGATATGTGCCTTCGAAATTCCGAAAGAACGCACTTTGCAAGTCATACCAGTTATGGATGGTGTTTGCCAGAAGTTCATTGAGCCATGATCATGCCGTCTTCCGCAACATAAGTGGGATATATCGGGTTGCGACCAGGCTGTTTCCGCCTTTAGCGATGCAGCAAGCTTGGAAGAAGTCCTGTAACCAGGTGTCTGGCCGAGCAATGCCGTCATAGGCTTGGATATGTCTTGAGATAGCAAATCCTTCCGGGAATTTTGTAGCTCTGATGCGTGGTCCGAAGCACTTTGGGCCCACGTACACATCATAGTTTTCATAGCGCCGAGCCTCTATGTTGGAGTTGATCCTGTGCCTTGCGTCATTCGGGGATAGAGATTGTCCCGAATGTCGGCTGTGGCTGTGGTGCCTTGGAGCCGGACTTCGGCTTCTACCACCACCTCCTCCGCCATGTCGTCCTCCTTGACCTCCTTGGGGGCCATTGTGATAACTGTGTGGTGGAGAGGGTGGTGCAGCTGGATTGTTTCTGGCTGATCGCCGGCCTCCGTCCGGAGCGTCATTATTTCGGTTCTGGGGAGGTTCTTGACTATGATGAGCCCCCTGCCGACTTGTTCCAGCATGGTTTCCGTCGTTCCCACCATGGTGAGGCTCAGCCGGACGGCTCTCATGTCTGGGAGGTGGCATTCTCTGGCGATCCTCCTCCCGACGTTTCTCCTTATCTTCTCCCTTTCAATCATTGAACTCTCGTCAGGGAGGATACCTCGGATTCAGTGTAGCGATCGCGTCTTTCTCGGCCGCTGGGGCGACATTGCTCCAGTTATGTGTAGCTCTGCGATGCTGTCCCGACGATCCGGTTCTTGAATAATTGTCTTCCCTGCGTTCGGGGTGATGGTACTGTGCCCGAACGTAATGGGATCTTACGTCAGCCAACGCCAGATCTATGCGACATTGGTCAAAATCCGAGACCAGCTTTTGACTTCCGGACAGGGCGACCTTCTGCTGCTCTAGTCCCTTGTTGAGTAACTTGATACCCAAACGGATCTCCTCTGGTCCTAGATGTGGCATCCCGCAAAACCACTACTAGAAAATCGCGTTGTTTTTGTGCATTGCATCGTCATGACTGCATGCTCATGTCATCATGCCACCTTGCATTTGAGCATCGTCATGCCATCTTGCATTTGTTTGCATAAAACTATTTTCGAAAAGTCTGTTTTGTTTTCTAAACGCCCCATTGTTATTTCAAATCCAAAACCCGGGTCTCCGGAATATTTTGTTTGGTCTACCAACGGTTTGCAAAAGCCTCGTTTTTAATAAATAAAATATTTAAATTATTTTTGGGAGGCAGCCAGCCAGGCCCGAAAGCCTAGCCGGCCACCTCCAGGTAAAAATCCTACCTACCCAGAAAACCCCCAAAACTTTTCCCACCAAATATCCTACCCCTATTTTTTCTACCCAGCCCCCTCCACCTCACCCCGCCCAATCGCTACGCAACACCTCACCAACCCCTCCCTTTTTTCCCTCCACCTCACCCAGCCGACCAACCCCCACCTGCCCTCACCCCACAGCCAACGGCGCGGCCCCACCCTCCTGGAGTGGACAGCCATGCCGCCCACTCCCTCTTTTTCCGCACCCCGCGCCCCAGCCCCGCCTGGCCCCACTCCCCAGGCTCCACCTACCCAAACCAGCCGCCTCCCTCTCTCTCTCTCCCAGCCACCTCACCCTGCCCAATCCTAGCCTGCCACCTCACCCCCACCTGATCCCACCATCCTCCCTTTTCCCGCCCACCTCGCCAAACTCCCACGCCACCTGTCCCGCGAGCGAGCCACTAGCAGACGCGCTGCTGGCCCCACCTCCCACCAGACCACGTCCACACGCCACCAATCCACCACTCCGAGCCAGCCCTACATGACCTGGTCCCACCCTCCCACGCGACGGACACGCCTCGCACGCGCTTCCATCCACCGTCCTCGCTCCTGGGCACGCCACCCCACGCTCCGCTTGGCCCACCAACCGCCGCCATCCTCGAACTCGGTCCCCGCCGCCAGGAGCTGCCTCGCCGCCTCGGCCTCCTCCGCAGCCCTCGAGCTTGCCCCGCATCCCCATCGAGGTTCTCCTCTGCGCGCCTTCCCCGAGCTCCCCGGGGCACCCTCCTTCTACCGCGAGCCACCTCTCCACCATGGACGCCGCCGTCGGCCGCCGCCCCTTCCCGTCGCCTCCCTCTCCTTGCATGGCCGCCCAAGCGCCCGGCACCAAGCGCGTCCGCGCCTCCCCGCTCAACCTTCCTCGCGTCGATCCTGCTCACCGCCGGTCCTTGCCCTGGCCACCGCCACCGCGGTCGATCTTGTCCTCCTCCCCACCGACGTCGAGGCCGCCCCTCCTCCTCTCTGTCTTGGCGCGCCGCCGCAGGAGCCCTCCTCCGCTCGGCCGCTGCTTCCCCGCCGACCAAGCTCCTTCTCTCGCCGCCCATTGGCATGGTCTCCGCCCCGCACCTCCTCGGTTGACTCACCATCCCGTCCCCGCCGTCCCCTGTGGCCGTCGCCCGGGCCCTTCCGTTGACCTCCCGCAGCGAGCTCCGCCCTGCCCGTCCTCGACCTCGTCGGTCACGACCGCCCCTGCTTCGCGCTCGCCAGCGAGCCCCGTGCCCGGCGCCTGCCTCGCACCGACACCGTTGAGCCATGCTGCTCCGATCCCCTCGCCCGAGCTCGTCCTCGTCCCGCGCCTGCGACCGCAGCGAGCACGCCACGACCGCCTCTCCTCTCCGTGCTGCTCCGACGCCACCTCGAGCCCTTGTCCTATTCCGTCGACCACGCCAGGGGCAACCGTATCCTTTGACACCATCAGCAAAGCTACAGAGAGAATCGTCTGTCTGTTGGTTTGGTACACGCGCGTGTGCCCATGTTTTTGTCTTTGGTCGTGATCTGCTACCGATGTTGAAGACCATCCCGGCGAATCGAATCCGAAGGTCCCATGTCTGCTATCGGAAAACAAAGCCGCATCGAGTTCTTCTTCCTAGGAATCAACAAGGTCGACACAGAAGGTTGACATCGAAGAAGTGCCGAACCCGAAGAATCGCCGACAAGGACCATCCCTACACCAAGAATTTCATCCTGGTATGACAAGAGCATAGCAATGTACATGAAGACCGGATACGACAAGTACTTCTTCCTGGATCCGTTGCCCGAGAACCCGGACGCCAAGGTCGTCGACACGGATACACCAAGTACTTCCTCGAGGACGCCAAGTTCTTCATCCCGGCATGCCAAGTTCTTCCTCTCGGACCCGAAGACACCGAGACCCGGGACGCCAAGATCTCCGCCGTGAATGACAAGATCGACGACACGACCCGACGACAGCGGACCCGACAAGACCTTCGCGACGGCAAGAGCGACACCGACCCGGGCGAATCCGATGCGCCCCCGATGCCAAACCAAGTCCTTCTTCCCAGATGCGACAAGATCTACTTCCGTTGTCCGAGACCGTTTCCGTCGAGCCGTTTCCGCCCTCGTCGAACCCTGTCGAACCCCCGAACCCCCGAAGCCCAAGTTCGCCGAACCCTAATGTGATTCCCTATCCGAGACCCCATTATTTTTATAATAATAACATTATCACTTGTTGCACATTAAATGGTTCATATTCGCATCACATCAGGTGGGTTTGGGGGCATTATGCCGATTCACATCATAATTAAATATGGAGTCTATATGAGGGCTTTTCTAGTCTTATATTGGCTCCATTTAAAATTGAGTAGTGAACCGTTGCCCTGTTTCGCCTTGTTAAATCAACATTTAAATTGCGGGGGTTTTAAATAACTTGAACCGTTTAATTAAATGTTGGGACCCCGTTTCCGCTTAATACTGCCTAATCGCACTGCATCTGCATCATATCATAATCATGCCGGATCTTCTGCCGTGGTATTAAATATTGCATCCGGTGTTTCTTCTAGTGTTTGCTTCTTCGCGGATTAGGCCGACGAGTTGATGCGAGTATCGACAAGTTCTCCGGATATGAATCTCCGGCAGTGTTTCCCAGGCGAGCATCTCTCCCCCTTCTACCTATTTTGCATTTATAGTCTTTATTTCCTCCTGTTGATCTATTGCTATCCGTGTCGCGATGCTTTAGTCGCCGTACACCAGTTATATCCCGTGCAGCATCTATATTGCCTGGGACACCTCCTATTACCTGTGTTTGGTAGATAGCAGGCCTTGCGAGTCATAGTTGCTTGCTCAGGTGCGATCTCGTGTTGTCGAGTACCACAGTTGTTGGAATGCTGACATATGTTTATTGGTGGACATGCTTGTCGGTGGAGTTGATCATGACTTTAAATACAACTATTAAAATGCTAGTTATAACTAATGCAGAGGCATCGGTGGGCAATAGATGTTATTTGGTTCTTCCATGCTCACTTGTGTCCCTGAGGACCCCGAGTACTTGATACCTGTTCCTTGATTTTTCGCACTATCCACATCCGGGAGGCCTTATGGACCCCCCTGAGCCAGAGCTTGATTCATTTCTATTTCTTGGGGCCACAAGTAGTTTGGGGCTTTATTACTATCCTGTACTTATGCCATGCTTTACCGCTTTATTTAAGATTGTGCGTGGAGCACCTGTACTATTTAGGATTGCGGAGTGTTTTCGCGGTATCGATAAGCCCAGTCACACTTTCGGGTTCCCAGTCATTTACAGCCATTGGCGCAAACCTTGGGTCCATCTCGGAGCCGGCCAACTTCGTTGCGGGTAGCTTAATGGGGTTGCCCCCTGAAATATTTCCGAATCCTGTGATCGCTTTGTCGTGAATGCCTCGTTGGGTTTTGAGTTGGTTTTCCGAGGTTGATCGAGTGTGTGTTGCTATTTGTGCACCCCTGCAGGGTAAAACTTTCTGAAAGCCGTGTCCGCGGTCATGGACGACTTGGAGCACAGTATCTCGATCATAGACAAGCATAACTAAAGTAGTGCTATAAATTTGACTTAATATGTGACTAGTAATCAGATGCAACTATAACGGAATGGATATTAAAAATGCCAATAACTGGTGGATCTGGGTTGTTCCGTGACATGCTGTACCTGCCTAGTAAGTATTGCAACTCCAATGGAATGTGATAAAAGTGCCAGCAATTGCTGGGTTTTGGGATTCCTCAAGACAATTATAATTGACTAGTAAATGTTCCAACTACAACGGGATGTTAACTAAAACTGCCCACTACTTATGCTATCAGGATGACTCATGATATCTCTGTCTGATTAGTAATTGCTGCAACTATAATGGAATGAGTAAAATTGCCAACTGTGTGAGTTCCTTGGTCCGACTTCCTCGTTTGGTCTCGAGGGGGAAAATACCAGGATGGGTTGTTTGGTGTTAGCTTCAGGTTGGATCCGAATAGGTCTTTCTTATCCCTCTCTCATAAACGCTAGTTGTATTGAGTCTCTATAGGTTGTTTAGTGCCGCTGCGTTGCCGCTTCAGCCCACCATACCTATGTAGGCGAGAGCCGCCGAATTCTAGCCTCGCCGTGTACTGGCCTCAGTACTGACGCTCCTCTTTTTCCTTTGTCCTTTGTCGGCACCCCTTTTGTTTTAGCAGGTTTGAGTTTGACGTCGTTAGTAGGGTTACCCTTCCGGCTTGGCCTGGGCAGGGTTATGGACGCCATTGGTTATACTTCAGGGCTCTTAGCCCCATTTGCATCTTGTCCGTAGTCAGACGCTCTATCGTTTTCGAGGTGATTTGGATCTTTGTATTGTATATCTGTATTCTTGACTCTTGGAGTCCTGTTGTATATATATCTGTTCTGTGGGTCCCATCGAGGACTGTTGTGTAATGGTATTACTTCGTTTTCCACCCTCACGAAAGTGCCTGGTGGGCG